>BGZK01001535.1:0-136340 GCA_005406025.1 Eumeta japonica | reverse complement strand
TTCCTGATGTCAATTGTAGTTCCACTAGATACCGGTTCGGATCCGGTCCCGTTCTCAATCCCAATACCGGTCTCGATACTGATCTTGATACTCCCCATACGATTGGTTTCAATGATAACATTTCTACATTTTTTTTACATAAAACGTGTCGTATATCCTTTTTGATGACATAATCATATTCGATAACATATTTGATTATGATCTGTTTAGGCTTTATCGCAAGGCGAACATCTGAACACACATATTTTTAATGTTATCATAAAACATATTTTTAATATAGATTTATAATGTTATAAATAACCTAAGACTATTTACATACGAATTCATGTTGAATGTTTCAGTTTTTAGCTGATGCTCCGACAAAGAAATTTCATTTTAATTTATAAATAGACAATATTGAAATCGATTAAGTAACTAAGGCTCTATGCCAGAACGGTTGATTACACACAAACACGTGCACATACATCTGCTCCTAAATTTAAATCCATTGTTGTAGTTAGAACACAAATGAGTAAAAAAAAACAACTGTTGAATAGTTTTGTTCATTTTATTTAAAAACGAAATTATAACGCCCGAGTCGGAAAGACGGCCGTACGCACGCGCATGTGTTTGTGGGTGCTATCACACCACATGTGACTCGTCTTGACCTTTTTCCCCTTCGATATCGTACAACTGTCGTTCCTTTTATCGTCGAGTGCCCGTAACGCGGTGGTGCGCCGACGTACGCGCATGCGACCGCCGTCACTCCTCCTCATCATCCTAGCGTTTGCTGTTTTCACCTTTATATATTTTCTTCCGTCCCTGTACAATAAAGGAGTTTCAAAGTTTGAAAAATATAAGATTTAGTTTGAATTCAACGCGTTTTCATAACAATACATGCATTAGTACTACTTATTACACACCAATAGCAATTTCAAGATTTTCATTTCATGTGATAAATTTATTTATAAAAGCAACTCGGTAAATTTTGTTATTAGGTTATTTGCAGTTTGTGTTAAGCATTGCGCGTGGCTGTAGTCCTGTAGAAATCATATAATTCTTCCTTTTTATTTCGAAGCAGAACACAAACGCAGTATTTTTTTTTCTTTATATAATTAAATAAGTTTAACATTTAAGACAACAACTGCATATTGCTAGAAAGAATCTTATATCAACAAAAATCAGCGACTATGTATTGTTCTCACGAGATATATCTATAAGGGTATATACATAGTTGAAATTTTCATCTCCCGTTAAAATTCGTATCGCGCTTACATTCCAAATTAATGGTCGCATAGTTATAAGAATCAGGTTGATTTCAGTCAGATAATGTTTCTGACATTATTTTACAGTAAATCATATGAATTACTTTTCGAACACATATAAGTAAAATAAATGTAGAGACATCGGCTGACCTTCGACATTCATTGCCCTTTTACTAAGTAGGTCACACTTAAAATTTGTAGAATGTGTCACTTAGAAACTGTAAAATAATTAAAAAATCAAATAAAAAAATGAAACTGTCTACCAACCATATTATGTATATTGCATTCATCTGTCATTTGTTTTTTACAAATTGGTAACAAAAAGGAAATTGTATGTGTAACGTCGACATGAATTTACCGCGACAAAATTTTCGAGCAATATTTTTCTGTGACATTCGTTGCTCTTTAAGGTAACAATAACTTTATAACAGACTTCGGTTGGCCTTTTGTTATGAAGGTCCATCCCTTGCTACTGTTTCTGAATGGTTTAACAAGTTCAAACGTGGTCGCACTAATCTGCGTGACTGTATGCGTGAGGGATGTTTTTCTACAGATCGAAGACAACATCAGTGCTGTGCGGCTCATGATAGACACTGACAAAAAAGTGATCTACCAGCAAATTCAGACAAGCTTAGGCATTGGTATGAGTGAAGTGCACAAAGTCTTTCATCAATATTTAGCGGTGAGGAAGCTTTGTACTCGATGGATACTTCATTATTTGACCGAAGCTCAAACATTTCGTCGTGATAATTGGTGCTGCGAAATGATCCAATGATCTGCTGATGGTGACTCAAATACTGTATACGATATAGTTACAGATATCAATAGCTGGATTTACTGTAACAATCCCAAAACCAAAAGACAGTCTGCTCAGAGGATGTTTCCTTTCGATAAGTTACCTATTAAAGTAAAACGAGGTTGAAGCAAGGTTGTGGACTCTTTGTTCGGAATGACAGGCCACTATGCAATAATTGTCTTAGAAAATAAAAAAGTCAATGCAGACTGGTACAACTAACAGCTGGTTACCTCGTGTTTTGGAAAGAGTTTGAGAAAAACGTCCTTGCAGTAGGATTCTCCTTCATCATGACGATACCTTACTACATTTCGCTAGACAAACAACTAACAATTTGGAGATATAGTAATATTGGCTCACCTGCCTTACAGCCCTGACTTTAGATCATGCGATTTTTATTTATTTCGTAAAATAAAAGAAAAAAATCAAGGAAAATGGTTTACGGACGCTGAGAAAATAGTGCCTTAATGTCAAACGGCCGTCGAAGCGACTCCTAAATACGGGTGGGCAAAGTGTTTCTGTTCGTGGTTCCATGGAATGCGGCAATGTATTGATCTCAACGGACACTATGACTATTTTACACTATGACTTTTCTAAGAACTTTCAGTTTGACCTACGTACTCATCACATACTCGTCACAAGAAAAGGTATATTAGGAAGAGCATGACATACCCTACGAGACACATCAAGTAGTACTGAACCTTTGTAATTAAAATAATAAAGCACAGTGGCATTACTATCTCTGTACGGTAGCTATATATTTGTCTTTGGATAAAAATCATACAACTTGTATTTTCTGTAAAAACATTACAACCAGTTCTTTCGAAAAAAATAATAGAAAAGTAATTGGAGAATCCAAAAGCGCACGCTTTGTAATATCCATTTCATTTTTGATAACAAACAAAAAAAATCATGCTTAAAGTGAAACGGAGAACAAAAAAAAATAAAAAGACAAAACACACTTAAGAAATACACATACAGTATGTTATTGCAACTATTACAACCCAATTTCTTAGAAACAGATGAGTAACGAAGAAGTAGATTTACTTGCTACTAGAGATCACCCCAAATACATTACCTATTTAGGAATTACGCTTTCGGTCTCTAATATTATATTTTTTATTAATCATAATTTAACGACACCGAATTAGACAGTCATTTTCAATAGGTAAATATTTGCTGTAATTCTAAAGCGAAATTAAATCAGGGTTGGGCTGTGTCGTGAGCGCGGCCGTGTATTTTACGTGAGTACGTGTATGTAATTGATAATATTTTCTACAAGCGAATTTTATGTATGACTTTTGGATACTAAAAAGTTCTTCGGATGTCATGTAGTTATAAACGTCTACTACGTTTATTAAACGTGCGCTAGCTGATTCTAAATGTCTTTGTAATAATCGATGTTCGCACGTAATCCGATCATATTCCCATCTGTAATTTTCGTTTAGAATTTAAATACGTGTGTTCTGAAGAGGTTATAAAAAACATTTAAATCTTATGACATGAAGAAGATTGCTGACCGTTTTGGTCTTTTTATTTTGATTGTTAACTCCATTATAGATTGCATTGCATCGCACTTAGCGTTTGTTTTTAATAAGTGATTTGATGAAAGATAGTAAAGTAATTCTATTGTTTAAAGGCGGTAATGCATCAAACCCCAACAACTTTTGACCCATACTTATACTACCATAATTTAACAGAATTTTCGAAAAAATTAGTCCTAAATCAGTTGTTAGTATAATTTTATACTAAGAAACAGTTCGATTATAGTCGGTGTTGCTCAACAATCGATGCTGGCGTTGAGCTTGTGCAACATATTTTTGGAGCTTGGGAGGATTAGCGAGATGTAATTAACGTATTTTGTAATATCTCTAAGGCATTCGATTACATTTATCATGAAATTCGATCGGTAAAGTTCGTTACTATGGAGTAATAGGCTGTGCAATAGATCTTCTGAAATTGTATTTGAGTAATAGAGTTCAGAGGCTTCATGTCAATGGCATGAGATTACTTGGATCTGCAGTCTACATAGGTGTACGACAGGGATCAATTCTTGGTCCCTTTAGTCTTCTTAAATGACTTACCTAGCCTTGTCCAGGATATTCGTGCGACAGTACTGTTTGCAGGACAAAATTCCTAACTTTCGATTGGATAATTTATGAATATATTGCAATGAATTAATATAAATATAAGAATAATTTCTTGATACAAACACACGCACCTCCAATTAATCAGGGAGGCGATTCTTGGCCCATGTAGAAATTGTCACAATTTCCGTATGCAACGAAAAATGTCAAACGAAAATACTATTATTTCGTATTCTCGATTTCCAAATTGTGACAACTGTCAAACGGCTTTCATGTCACACGCAACAGGTTGACTCTAGCAGACGACATTGAGTGTTATAAATTAAAATTAGATCAATATGGTGAGTAAAATCTTTTGTTAATGGAAACATGACTAATAGTCAACTCACCGCCCATATTCCTTATATTTCAAATTAAGAGGCTTTTAACTCCTTATTTTCCGTTTTCAATATAACAAGTTTTATAATTCATATTAAAAACTCACAATTTCTAAATAAAGACTATTTTAAATTTTTAGCCCGTTTCCTTTAAAAATAAGGTATTTTTTTATTATTTTCCGTTTTCTATTAGTGTTGAGTATGTTATGTTTTGTGTTATATTTGTGCTTGACACAAGCAATTTTAAATCGATTTAAAGTTACTTGTGTCAAATAGAAATTTATATTGTACAATAAGTACAGTCTTTTTATTCTTATACATTTTCTTGCATCGTCATTCAATTCTGAGCTATATTTAAAATTCTAGCATTCTTTATTTTCTTTTCTTCTTTTTGCATTATCATCCAATCCTAAACTACGTTCACAATTTCAACAATCACATCTTCTTACATTTTTATCTAATTCTGAGCTATGTCCAAAATTTCAGAATTTTTTAATCTTCTTTCACATTTTACTATATTATCATCCGATTGTGTACTACGTTCAAAATTTCAGGAATATTTTTTATTCTTTTTTTTTCTACTACTTTTTATTTTATTTTATTTATTTGGGTTAACAAACTATGAACACACCAAGTACTTATACATTTTAAAATATGACTAATGTATTACCAACGTCAACGTTAACCATAGATTGATACAAATGAAGAAATCTTGATAAGTGGCTGTCTAAGGATGAAAAAGAAATAATAGTAAAATGATACACACAAAAGAGAAAGGAAGAAAAACGAATATTATTCAAATTAAAATATCTTTATTTCATAGGTTACAAAATAACATTTGAAATACGTTGTAATTTTTGCGAATTTGTTCTTTCTGCTCGTTCGGAAGGCAGTTTCTCTAGAAGAACGAGCAAGAAACTTAAGGGTAGCTCTTATCTAATTTCATCACGCATAGTCAAAAGAATTACAAAACCATTAATAAACGAAACAGCCCGGTAAGAAGTCGAGCCGCTTATGCCCATGGATATTTGTCTTCTAAATATTCGGAAATGGTGTAATACGCTTTTTTACTGAGTGATTGTTTAATAACACTTTTAAATTTACATAGAAGCAAATCTTGTATATACACAGTAACCCTATTGAATTTATGACTTTGCACAATCGACTAACGTGTAAACTCAGTTTATTTTTATTTCAGATATTGAATTTGTGTCGATATTAGATAATACACTAAAATTATGGAATTTTATTAAGTTTCTAATAAATATTTTTAAAGCTGCCAATGCGCACAGCCATTACAATGATAGAGGCAAAATGATTATGATACGAACCAACCAGACGATAAAGTGGTGAACTTTTACCGCCGTTACTACAACATGAAGTAACTGCGAATAGCCGGTGTTCTTACGACCAAGTGTTCGGTGAGGAACTCTGTAACATGGTTGATTGAAAAGTTCCTCCATGCTTTCTTACATTGTCATCGGATTCTGAGTTATATTTAGGATTTCGAGTTTGTTGGTCACGGGAACGTTATTTTAAAATTGGTTAAAAAAAATTCTCATGACAAACATACAGACATAAAAGCGAGTAGATAAAAACGTGGTAAAATATGTTTAAAGTAGACTGTTCAGGTAAACTAAAACATAACAGAAAAATACCAAAACATCTTTATTTGCCGTATTTACACCACTAATTTATATTTTTTACCAACCAACATTTGAGAGCCGTTTAAAAATTTTCGTAGGTGAGTGAGAATACAGACGTTAGCCATCACTTAACATTTGTCGTCATTTTACATATTGAAGGTCCACATTTGATAATTATTGTCCCGTGTGACGATATCCACATGGCCAGAGAATCACCTCTACGTTAGCAACGTATTGCACCAAAAGAAAAAAAAACGTATTCCTAAACGTAATTATAAGATGTGACACACATTGACTATATATTATTTATTAAATTCTACGTTTAATTGTATCTTTTGGTGAAATTCGCCGAAATAGAAAATTAATTTAATAATGAACATTAACTGACATTTGAGAGTCGTACGAAAATTTTCCGTAGGTGGGTCAGAATACCGATTTTAACATCATTTGACATTTATCATCATTTTACATACGGAAATTTCAAATTTGACAAATGTCTCATGTGACAATTTCCATATAACCCGAGAATCGCTTCTCTGAAGTTCCATTGAAAACAAATCCAACATTTTTCGCTCCATATTGACCAATAAACCAAATAAGTGTAAATAAGACTGCGTTTAGTGCATTCTTCTATAATTCCATATTAAAGAGAAGTTTATTACCTCATAGAACACGTTCTTAGTATCTAC
This sequence comes from Eumeta japonica, assembly GCA_005406025.1. Taxonomy (NCBI): domain Eukaryota; kingdom Metazoa; phylum Arthropoda; class Insecta; order Lepidoptera; family Psychidae; genus Eumeta; species Eumeta japonica. Next base: position 129,504 of record BGZK01001535.1, on the reverse strand, counting down.
TAAACATGTATTACTCGAATCATAGATTCATTTATACCATAATTTTTGTCGCAAGGGAATATCACTTTGTTATCTTTATTACATCGATTGTGAAGGTTGGATCATAAGCACTATACGCTGGGAGAGCGCGAGTTGAGGGCTGCGAAGAACCTTTGTCACCAATTAGGTGACAAAATTCGAGATCGAGAAGAGAAGAGATTTAACTATTTTCGTGCCATAAATAACTTTATTTACCTTATTTGTATATTATCATAGATTTCTAGGCGGTGGTTTTCTTTAATTTTGCTGTAACGAGGCAAAGCATGTTGTTTTGAGCGTATCTTTATATATAGTAATAGTAAAACTGGGTCAGTTTATTTCATGTTCCGCGCGGCAAAGCCAGATCGAATTCAATAACATCTATCTAAAATACCATGCTTTGAAAGGCGCAGGCGCGTTACTTTTTTGTTTAGCTGATTTAGTGCTAGTCGTTGACCCATTTTTGGTTTACCCGTAGTCTAATTAAAATCATTGCTCTTTCTAAAGCATTTTAGAAGCAGATTTACAGATACACACAAGCGGGTGAACTAAGGCAATCGCCGAGCGAGCATAGTGGATGTGAATAGTTAGTGAATCTTCACCAGAAACACGTTCGCAGTATCAACACGCTAGCCGCGTCTGTCGTTAAAGTACACGCACGAGGCGAGGCAGTCTAACCGGCTTGCTGGGCAGGCGCGGCAGCTGCGAGTGATCGCTGCGCGCGCTGCAGAAGCGCGTGGCGGCAGACTCGTCGCGCCACCGCGCCTTCGCTCGCGCGCACGGCAGCTGCCACAGGTCCTTACCGGAACTTATCACGGTTTCTGAAAGTTAGTTTTATATTTTGTATTTGAAGTGCAGAGCTCGCCGCCTGTTATGCAAAATTATTTATTTTCGATGAAAGAAATTCTTTGTTATTTTCCTTTTTGCTACAGTTTCCACGTTTTAATTTTTTAATACGTAAAATGAATTATTTTAAATTATAAAATCATTAATTTTCGGACATATAAATGGTTAATAAATGATGTAGCCACTCAAGTTACGTCTTTTTCGTCCCATTTTCTTCTCAGAATCATCATGTGTTTGTGCAAACGAGGTTTAGGAAAACAATCGGATGTTCAAATCAACACATCACTCGAAGACACAACGATCAAAACATAACATAATATCTTTTAACCAAGGATCAAAAAGTTTACTGTAATTTCATACATCAAGAAAAAGCTAATGACAGTATAGAAAGTAATATCCTATAGGAAACGCCGTCCACGCACGACGCGGTCAGCGGCTCGATGGAGACGCTGCACTCCCTCCAGGAGCTGGCGCCTGTTTCTGAATGAACGAACATACATTGACTGATTTGACGTTCGTAGAGGCGTTAGACAGAGTTGCGTCACCCGGGAGGCGATTCTCCAGCCATATCAAAATTGTCACATGAGACAATTTTAAATGTGAAATGACAAAACGTCAAATAATAGATAAAATATGCATTCTCATTCACCTATGGAAATTTAAAACAGTTTCTATTTAGATATTGTGAATTTTTAATAACTATGAGAATATACTTATAATATTTAAAACGGAAAAAGTGGAGTTTTAAACCCTTTCAACCTGGAATAAAACGACCGTGGGAGGAGAGCAGCAGAGGGGCTGCTAGCCGCGACTTCGGCGATGAGGCGCCATCACATTGGTGTTCTAGATTTAACGTGTGACAGTCGGTGTCGTGTGCACCGGCTTGGAAATAGACAATACTGAATCAATGTTTGCGTTTGACATTTATCATTTGGTATGAAATAAAAAATGTCAAAAGACCACACTTATGCAGTATTACGAATGAATTTTATTTTATTAAATGTATTATTGTAAACATATATATGTTTACAATAATACATTTAATATATATATGTCTCATGTGACAATTTCCACATGACCCGAGAATCTTTAACCCATTTATGAATAGCATATATGCTATCATATATGTCATATATGCCATTTTTTATCCATAATCATTTTAAATTACATATGATTTAAAAAGGTTATGAGTGTGGTTTAAGAATGGGTGAACTATTTGTCGAATGCCTCTTGTACTCCAACGACTAAGTAACCTTATATGCGCCGTCGATGTGTGAATGCCAGAGATGGTAACTGAAGTGAACTTTCTGTTAAGAAAAAAGGTAAGAATAAAGTAAAGAATAAAGGCAAAGTTAAGAGTATATAAATGTTGACAAGGTTAATGTCATGGTGTTTAAAAGAAGTGAAAATACGACTTAAAGCGATATATGTTTAGGAAGTGAGAGAATTCAACAAGTGAAATGGTTTGTCTTGGTTGAACTTGGTTGTTTTGTTTACAAATGACGTTAATCAAACTCGATTTTTATTTGATTGCTAAGGGAATCATATATATTTACTCACCTAAAGTGACTACAATAGCTAACACGACATGCATACTAAATTTACCAAGTAGCGGAGAAATAAACTAAAATCATTTCTTGATTTTTAAGATTGATGAATGCGGGAGTCGTTTAAAACAAAAAGGAAACGTCTATAGTAAAATAAGAAATCATATAAAAAGATGATTTTCGTTTATTTATATGTTCTTAAATATAAACCTATAAAATTCAACTAAATTAATAATCATAAGAACGCATTGATTGGCATTATATTTTTGTATTTGTCGAAATACTATAAATAAACGAGTAAAAGTGCTTGTACAAGATTTACAAGAGACATCCAATGTCTACTACAATAAGCAAATACAGACGTCACAATTAAAAAAAAAAAATCATGATGTATCGTAAAATTACGAGTATTAAGCCGGCTCGGGACGAACATCAAATTTTATAACTAAATTATATCTGCCTACATGTTTGAAAATATCTACCTATCATTTAGATTGGCAACGATCATCGCCGTAGCCCACCCACTTTGCTGGGCTTAAATTACATTAAGCAATGATTTTTCAAGATCCAATTATGCTTGCGATTTCGTCACACACAGAGACAGTCTCATTCACACACACAGACACATACACTCGCAACCTCCACACTGCCGCACACATCCCTCTCACCCACATACACGAACAATGTACCTGTGCGTACATAGGCACGCATGCAAACACGCGCGCACGTATACACGTATACATGCACGCTCGCGCGCCTCGTAATAGACACGAATTAACACAATTACCAAAGAAATACCAAAATATTGAAATTTTTTTTAATGTTACCATACAATGTATCGAGATCAGATGTAGACTCTCATTGGAACAATCATATTTTCTTGCCCTATGCCAATTTCCATCAATATCAATATATGCTTGCCTGCAATATGCATCAAGATGCAGCATGCATCCTACCCCTAACTTTCGTATTGGAAGAACAGATGCATAAAAGATTGATTGATTGGTCAAATTTATAGAGAAAAGCGACGGACATATGTTAACACAGTTATTAAATGTCAATCACGGTGTAATGTGAACGTACTCAAGCTACCTATCCATGCATATTTTTTTCCAATGTAATAATTTCTATATTACTCCTTTTATTCACGATATTAGTACCAATGTTACTATTTGTGAACTTAAAATATGAATTTGTTTTACACTTTTAAACGGCACTGAGAAATTCTCAGTAAAACTTTTTAATTTTCTTGATTGCGTATTTTTTATATTATATCTTGGTTGCCATACTTCGTTAAACGTCTTTTCCAAGAAATATTAGCTAATAACATCAACAAACATTTGGCACAATATTACTTGGTCGTGAAAAGTAACACCATTTCAAAAGGTCAGACGCGTGTCCGTGCGACGGCATATAACTAGATGATAACCTTACATTTTCCTATTCGGGTCGTAGAAACGACCATATTTTTCCTAAATGGCCAGAACAAAAAAAAAACGAAATGTAATAGCGTCGTTCATTCTCTTGCATAATTTACCAGCAATTGCGGCCGTGCGGAGTTTTTTGTGAAGTTCTCGCGCCAGGGCCGCCCCGTCGCGGTCCACGGGACAGCATCTCTGTGAAACGTAAAAAACGGCAGTGACAATCTCATCTGTACGCGGTGTAAAAAAATATTTGTTCTCTTGTCCATCGGCATTGTCGGAAAAAGAGACAATATTTTAAGGAATTTTGACGTGGATACGTCTATGTTGTCGTTGGCAATAAAGGTCATTTCGTGAACAGGAGCTTATGCACGACGCCATCTACTGGGTGGATAAGTGCAAGGATTCGATAAATACAAATCTATGTTTTTTCGTTTGTTACTAACATCCTCTGATGGTGCATAAATGAACAGTCAGCGAGTACGAGATCTAATTACATCGACAATTCGCTAGCGCGTACACTTGCATCGATACGCCATGTGCTTTGCGTTTCATGTGGCGATGAATGAAATGAACTTCGCAAACGTTTCTACGTGTTCCGAAAGAGTGTGCAAAGTGTTTGAACTATTTACATAAATGATTTTGCTTCAATAATGCATAATACTGGGTTATTTTTTGTTATATTTCATAATTTTCATATCATCAACCTGTGTTTAATAAGCTCTCTTTCAAAAAATAAACTCAGTATTAAACATTATTTCATATTGTTGTTCCGATTGCTGGAATATATCGTACTTTTATATAGACGTATCCACGTAAACCTTACTGCATTACCAAGGATACAGCTATTCAGGGGTTTTTCCGAAAGTTTTCTCTTTAAAAATGCAGTAGGATTTTACAAAGCATACTCCTGGTACTACGTGCAGCGATAACTTCACCCGGTGGAGCACGACCGGGGCGAGGACGACGTGGAGCTGATGATTGAAAACGTATTCCGAATTTCATTAGTGATAAGCAAAGCGGATGAACTGTTGTATTGTAAGAAACTTTAACGTTTGAGTATAGTCAAGTGCAACAAGTTGCGGTTGTTAACAGACAGCTAATTCTTTACTAAGTTACGTATCTACTCGTATAAAAAAGCTTTTTGTGACTTATTTTCACATATATCAAAAGAAATGCATTTTCGTAGAGATCTATGGTCTCGCTCTGGAAAATAGCCTGGACATTATTAATTATAATTTTCATTTTTATGATCAACTTTTTCTCTTCTTTTACATGCAACGTATATACAAACTGTGTGTATGATGCAAAATAATTATTTTGAAAATTAGAAAATTCTAAGGTGCACACCTTACAACGCTTATTTCATTTTTGATAAGAAATAGCTTCTATTTCTGGCTCGTAAAGTAAAACGGACAATGATAAAAATATTAAAAGAGATATTCATCAAAAAAATCCGAAAAATGGTTGACCTTGCAAGTCAGTTATTGATATGTTTTTAAGAGCCTTGAACTATAAATATTGTTTATAAGGTTTGGAGCTTCTCGAGCTCAAAAATTTGAAAGACGGTTGACCCACTTCTGCCAGACGGTTGACCCACTTCTGTCAGACGGTTGACCCACTTCTGCAACTTCTTATTATTTTTAAATTTAAAAAAAGTGCCGTGCTCTAAAATAATTCAAGTATGTTCTAAGCACTTTTTAAGTTCACGACTTCACAAATCTATATATATTAAAGAGATAGATATCTTTCGAATGCGTTGTTCGATTTTGACCTGCTTTAAGGCATCCGACTGTTTTTTGAAGAGAAAAAGATGACCGAATACCAACATCAATGTATCAAAAATTTCATACGTCATTGTCTAAAAAACGTTTTTCTTATTTTTTCCTTAAACATAGCTCGCGAATGAACCAACCGATTTTGATGAGTACAACGATTGACTTTGCTTTTTAAGCAAAAGAGCTTCTTAGATTTTGGAATTTATTAGTAAAGTAGTTGCATTTTTTATTCTAAAATAATCCTATGATTTTATGTATCGCACGCGCTCCTACATGCACACGGACACACACGCACATACGCGGACGTACACACGCACGCACGCACGCACGCATACACACATCCATACATAACTTTTCACTCTTTAAACATTTTTCAATTTTAATAGCGGGAAGTTAAAAATTAATATGTTATAATGATCACACAACTTAGAATGACATTTGCAAGCGCCGAGCGGTATTATGTGTACTTTGACCCATTTGACGGATTTGGCGGCGCCGCCACACTCAAGGCAGAAAAGTTTGATGCCTATCATAATGAATTTTAACAAAATTATTTTTATAAACTATTTACACGAAATAAATTAATGAGTAATCATATTTGAGTCTGTCAGTGATCTGTCTCTTTATATAGGTACACGTGGTGCGGGTCAGCCTGCCATGTCCGTTTGTAGCTTAATACTTATTCAAAGGAATTCACAAGTGCAAAGTACAATACAGGGATAACGGGCCTTCAATAATGCATACTCCAACTCTTGGTAATTGTACTCGAAGTGTAAATAAAGAATTTTTATTTATTTTTTATTATTCTCAGTTAAGGTGATCATTTAACAAGTAATTATTGCATAATCCGATAACATGCGCTTACAAAACAAAAGAAAATAATATCGCAATATCCATCCGATGCTCACCACCGACATGCACTCGATGCAAACTCGGGAGAAGTACTGGGATAAATCGAAATTCGAATTGGCATACGAGAGGAAAACGGAAATTTCTTCTTTAGTCACGCGACACGCGAGCTACAGACAAAAACTAGACTTCAGTAGACCCTACTGGGCTAAGCTGCAGAATATTTAGTGGAGCGATTCATATTTACCTGCAGATAACTCAATATACTGTCGAATTTCACGCGTTGGTTCCACATGCTGAGATGCCTGAGCGCCCGGCAGATCATTTCGGACGTGATCTGAAAGTACATAAGACCCTCGAGCGCCGGCGCCGCGGCCGGCGCACGGCACCAGCATTCTGTTGGATACGACGGTTTTAAATAATGCCGTTTTTGAGGCTGTGGCTCCACAGCATCGAGACGCACCACGGCTTATCACATCGCGGTCGCTGTGAGGTCTCGTACGCGTCCGTGTTACTGACGACCAAACTCCATACCCTAGTCCGTAGTATAATAAGTGAGTGCGTGCGCCTCTCGCTTTCGGGGATTGTCTAGTTCGATCAATTATTAACGTATATATAGATTGAACATTGTTTATGCGGTGGTGGGCGCTCGTGCGGCCCGTCGTCTTTGTGTCATCGATGCCGGCTTGAAGTTCTAACCACGGGCAATTTCACCGACGTATATTTAAGTTGGATCGAATAAAACCACGCGCTCCGACTCGAAGTTCGGTGCGCGTCGGTCGCCGACCGCCCGCGCAGACCGCGGCCGACAGGGCCCTCCCTGCACGGGACGGCGCGGACGGCTAAACTCTATAAAGATTGTACTTGTTTGCAAATTCAGGATGTAATATTAGTCCTGTTTTTGACGTGACAACGTCTTAAATTAGGTTGCGGCTGGGAGTCACTTATGAAAAGTGTAACGCTCGGTAACGTAACGATGAGTCACCGAACGAGAGAGGCCCGCCGAATGCCCTCTCTCCCACTCAACTATGATCGGTCTGCGCGCAGCACTAGAGAATTAGTGCATAGCTTGTAAAATGTATTGCAAGTTATTGTATGTATATTTGTATATAAATGTATGTGTAAAGGTAAAAATAAAATTTTGTTAATATGAAATTCAGTGCGAGATTCTTTGTATAAATTAATGTTTTAAATATAATTCTTTGTATAAATAAATGTTTTAAATTGTTACTATTATTTCATCCTTCTTCCTACTATACGAATGAATATTCACATTAAAATGATTTTACCATTCAAAGTCGTTGTCACGTAAAACTTTCGCCCGTATACCGACTTTACAGGCAACCAAATTTTTTTATTAAATTAGAAAAGTTATCAAGCATTTATAACATTGAACAAAATTTGGATTTGTTTATAAATGTTTCGCTACAATTTTTAATGACGAAATATATGATGATCTCATATGTAACGCGATCCAGATAAAACAATATAGGTCATTGACCTACCAAAATGTATGACGTATTGAATTTCAAAAGAACTATAAAATGATGTAATTAGAAATTCATTAATAATACATCTTTTTATATACTAATAATACATAGGATTTTTATATTCGGATTTTAATTTTGCATGCAGATCCAATCCCGCTGAATTCTTTTCGTGAGTTCCGATCCCGCCCTTGCGCTGTTCTATTTCTGGTCACGCTGTTACTAAGGCCGGGAATCAAATTGTAAGAATTGATTCAACTTTCACGCGGATGCTGCTACTGATGAAAGCTGTCCAGAATAAATAAACTATCGTGTATAATTTCCTATACCATGAACTTAACTACAAAAATATCAGTTGAACGTTTAAGTAAAATGGGAGAGTGACGTGACCTAACAGACATCTCGTATTAATAAAATTATTTAAGTACGACTTTGTCGGAAATGCTAGTGGTCCATTAAACTTTACAGCTATACACTAGTAAACAAATTGTAAGTAAACCACAATGGTTTCATAATGGTGGTGTCCGTCCACGTCGCTATGTGCTGCAAAGAGAATTGTTTGCTTACATTAATATTAACTATGAACTAATTCATTTTAATAATCTTCACATATATATATTATGTAGTATACCCTCCCTAACACGATGAATTGTAGCTGGTCCATACTGCCTAACTTAAGTTGTAAAACGTTCAAAATGACATATTTATTAAATATATGTGTGTGATATAACCCACTTTTCTCTAAAGTACTTAATTAAACATATTGTTTTGCATTACGTCGTTATCGCAGTGGGGCGGGTAATGCGTGAGAGAGCTCCAGCGACAAACCTTCACCTTCACTAGTCACTGATGTTCTTGATGCCTTTTAAGTGATAGGACGATTTCGAATACTCATTGAACTTTCTCTACATATAAAAATAATAACAGTGAAAATCTCGCTGGAATCGGTCTCACCTGTCCGCCGCCTCTCGTAGTCCGCGGCGTGGCTCGATAGCGATAAGCTTTAATCCTTTTTCGAGAAGAAATCTTTGTGTTTGGAATAATATCATATAAATGCAATATCATACAAATTTTGAACCCCATGATACTTCATAGGACCCGATTAACTAATCATGTCTAATAACTATAATGCGTATAGAAAAAATTAAAAACCTCCGAGTAGAGCGTTGGCGGAGTGGGATGACGCGGCAGTGGCGAGCGCAGCTGCGCCGACGCCGGGGGGCAGCGGCATAAGCTCGTCTGCAGCGACTTAGACTCTCCTGTTACACCATTACCGCGTTACACGAACGTGCCTAGCCTATACACAGCAAAAACGAGTCAAAGTCGAAATCGGACTCCGCCTCCTATATTATTCCATACTATCGAATAAAACGAAACTGAATTCATAATTGGACTAATAATTTTTTTTTTTTTTATAAAGAAAAATATTCTTTTAATAAATTACATTTTAAATTAATTGAAAAATCTATTGTATTGAATCTATATAAGGAAAATATATAATATAATTGTTCTGTTCATTAACTCTATATAAATTCCTCGCAGTCCAATTTGTTTGATTACGTATGTTCGGGTTATAAAGAAGTGTAGAATCGTTAGTCCTCTAGAGCGCAGTGGCTAAATATACATACAAAGCAGGACGGGCGCGCGCTACAGTAGCTGGTGCGCAACTTGTGTCAAGTCATGAGATACGTGATTTTTAAAAAGCAGTGTAATATTGATTATATAGTAACTATTAGTTAATTTGTGTTAATATTGTCAAAAACAGACCGACCAATTCGAAAAATATAATTGGAACTCACGAACGTATCGACATTTAGGATGAAACACCTTGACAAGACAGTAGACTGTGTAAGTTATAAAATAAGAAAGTTCAACAACATGTAGGCACATAGTCGTTTAAAAACCAATATAAAATACGAAAAATGTATATTATTAAGAAATTTTTAAAGAGCAATGTAGTGGTACTCATGAAGTCTACTCCCACATGATCGAGGGGCGCTCCGCCGCAACGTCGACGAGTGCGTGGCATCCGAGCGCGCGCTCTGTGCAAGCCAAAACACGGCTTACACCCCTCGTCCACGCCCTAGAATTACTTTAGAATATACACGCCGGACACCCACAATCTAGATACACAACGCAATAGCTTTTTAGTACAAACGACTCCAAATAAACTCGTATTGGGACAATGTTATTACTTGACCGTCCCACGAAGTTCGCGCTTAGTCAAATCCTATACAATAATAAAATTATACAATCAATGATAGTACTTCGCAAACTGCGCTCGCAAGCTAAATGTAAATTAAATATGCAAAATAATTCCCGTAAGAAAAAATTGTTGCCACGTGCCCTGCCTTCACGACTGCCGGTGATTTTGATGCTTGATTACATTCTTTTTCAATTAATTTATTTTTTGGGGTGGAATTTTCGAGAGGCAATAAGTTTTGCTTGTTTATGTCAGACGTGATATTTATGATTAGATAATTTACCGATTAATTCATATTCGAAAAGCATTTTAGACAGTTATTCAACAACTATAAATACCGGAGTGCAAGCGCAGACGAGAGTTTTTTTCTGCGCTTAGTGTGTTTACAAGTCAAGTACGATCAGGGACAAGTGTTCAAGTGGCTCCGTAACCATTTATTATAAATCTGTGTTTTTTAATACATGCCTTTTACTTTTCTACGTGTTTCCTTTCACATGGTCTCAATCCTCCAGTCCTCGATACCTAACACTATTGTTTTTCACATTTTGAAACAAATAAAGAAAGTTGCGTTATATTGCTGTATCATAAATACCGAAATTTCAATAAACTAGATGTATACCCAGTGCAAATACAGGTCTATCGACATTCTTATGAAACTGAACTATAATCGTGCCACTCGTATAAGAAACTTCGTATTGCCGCGCAACCAGCTCATTTCAAATCCCAAATCAAGATATGATGTCGTGTACCACATGGAGGCTGCACTGTCGAAGTTGTTAGCAGCTGTGCTAAGTTTACATGTCTTCTAATATCTATATCTAACTATTTTTATAAATATATATAAATAGATAGTTGAATGTAACTGTTAGACTGACTTTCAGTATTAAGGATAATACCTCCTAATGAAAGTAATCAAAAGTACCTGGTTGGCTGTATTCTAAACACAAACGTAAGTTTTAATTTGAAACGTCTGTCTATAAAAGGATATTCGAGCAATTGGAAGAACAATACAACTGAGTTTATTTAGTAGATATGGAAATAATGAAACACAACGAAAAACAACCCGAAATTATACAATGCTGAGACGTAATTGTATATGTAAATAGTTCAAACACTTTTCACACTCTTTCGGAACACGTAGAAGCGTTTGCAAAGTTCATTTCATTCATCGCTACATGAAACATATTACACACGTCATATCAACCCAAATCCATGCGCTATAGAATTATCGATATAGTGATATAGGACATCTCATACTTATGCATCAACAGATAGCCTTAGTTACAAATGAAAAAATAATAAGCATACTTACCGATTTCATTCAATTATGCACCAACAGATAGCGTTGTATACAAGCACCTGTTCTCGAAATTACTTTTATTGCAAACGAAAACACAGACGTATCCACGTCAAAATATGTATTTTTTGCCAAAAAATTCCATCATGTGTTCAAAGTAAATTCATCATTCATGCAAGTATTTACTGTAGTGATATGTCAGTTGAGACGTCACCTTCCAATACGAAGTTCGTGTGTTCGGGTGTTCAAGCGTAGGCCCCAAACTAAAGATAACAACACCATTCGCTCACGGCGAAGGAAAACATCGTCAAGGAACATCCGCTAGGAGGGCGAGTCAGCGCAGCTGACTTCGTGCTTACATTTGACTAGACGATGTTATTTTTAATTTGAATAACTGTGGCATGTGGACATGCGACAAGGGTATCGTCTCTGATTACACCATATGTTGAAAAATGCTGTCAAGTTTTTGGTAAATGATAACATAATATTTATTTTATTATCGAAGAGTTTTAGATCTATGGAAGGAGTACTGTTTTGAAACTATTTTCATTTAATTGTAAATTACAAATTAATTACGACACTCACTTAAAATCGCGCTTTTCTTTGTTCGTCGAGGAGTTTTCGTTTTTTTCTTTTTGGCCGGCTGAATCCGATTGTAAGTGCTCATCCTGCTGCTCCGTCTCTTTTTTTGTTTCTCAAATACCTGCTGCAGAATTCGGTGCGAATTGGACAATATTAAATAGGATTTGCCTTTTTGGAGATACCTTGGTACAAAAAAAAGGAAATATTCAGAACGTTACCGTGGGCACGAGAACACGGCGCGACACTACGTCTTTCACCGCATTTAGATTACGCCTTGTCGTACTAATAATCGGTTTTCCGGAGCAGACGTTAGATAGTCGCCATTTTTCTCAATTTTTTATCGTAGACGTGTTATATTTAGGGACAAAGGATATAGATAAAGTACATAATTTACTATAGTTACCGTAGCGCGCGTCGACAACTTTACGTCATTGTGATATATGTTTATGTAAAATTGTACAACTAACGTCAACGGTTACCGGAGATAAAAGTCTAACTTTGAAGTATTTTACTACGGTATTTAGAAACGTGAGCACAGTAAAGGCTAAATCGAAACGTCGCAGCGTACGCTACCTGCGCGCGCAGCAACGATGGCCGCAGTACCTACACACGGGGCTGCGGCCGCCTTCTCCGGGCGGCCGTCGGCCGGCGTGGGTGCTCGCCGCCGAGTCATGGTGACCTTTCTTCAGCTTTACGAACTTTTTGGAAGCACCTTTGGAAGCGCCTAACAAAACTCTCTGCCGTACCGCGGAATGCGGGCGCTTCTTGACCCTAGCAGGACGCCGATTTTTGTCACTACGCTCGACGGCCTTTTTTGTAATCCGCGCTTCGCTCCGACCTTCGGCCTCGACCGAGGACACCCTTTCCGGACCTTTGAACCCGTCAAGTCGACCTCTCTGCTCGTTTCTTTCGCCCTGGCTTATGTCGAGCACGGCACTACGCGCGGAGGCGCTGTCGGCGGACGCGGCCGACGAGCTGTGTTGACTGTGGTAGCGATTGCAGCTTTCGCACCACTCCCTCTTTTTAGATGTTCCCGGATAGTTTTTACTGGTAGAAGGCATGTCGTAGTCGATGACGTCGTTCATTGTTATTGTTTTTCGCCTGTAACTCGTAATTTTGCATCAATATAAAAATATGTCTAATTTAACGAAATTAGATCCTTAACATACAAGATTTTAAAGTAAAACACTCAAAAGATATACATTTGACATCTTTACTTTTTTATAAATTTCATTTTGACTTAAAGTAGAGGAGTCCAAAATATTAATCCTCTTTAAAAAAAATCGTTGCGAATTATATGAAATGTTTACTAGTGACGTGAACTGAAAAAACTGTTTAAGAGACATTTTATTTAAACGTGCTAAATAATTTATGACTCACATTTGGAGGACGCTATAAGGACGTTCAACAAAATTTCGTCTAGACTGCCACTGTTGTTTGTGACGTTAGGTATAACCGTGAAAATCGCACGTTTTTTTATAGAACCTCTTTGGAAACAAAGTTGATTTCGAAAAAATATATCCTATACTGTATTGCTCGAGTTAAAAATACAAAAATGACAGTTATCTCAGTGTTAATTTTCTATTTATGACCATCGGTCAAATTGACAGTTAAGATTAACATTTACTTAGTGTGCTATATCTGTCAATCCTTTCAAAAATGTCAATGAGGATTCGTAGTGGAAGAAAGGATTCGAGGGTTAGCGGCGCGTGCGCGCGGCACTGCACGCCCGCACGGGCGTCCACTTGAGCGTACGGTCTTAGGTGTTTGCGGTTAAGGACACCCTACATTTGACCGAGGCGTATTCAATCTTCATTGTTGGACTGAGACAGTAAGTTTCGTGTGGTTTAAGATAGTGACGTAAGCGTTCTGCGGGAAGTGTTAAAATTGCTGAAATAATGTCCAAGGATATGTGTGGCTCTGAAGTCGATCTTCATAAATTATGTGACAAAATCGCGGCCGGAAAATCTGTCTTAGCTCAGAGCTTACTTTGCTAAAATATATTTACTATAATTTTATTCCTTCGTTAGTTCCCATTGTTCACTAATTCCCCATAAAATATGTATGCAGTAGTATATATTGTAATGCCTCATTTATGTGAAGGTGCCTCGGCAGAATCGGCCGAATTGGTATTGTGATATAATTAATTTACGAAAGACATTTCTGATTCAAATCGATTAGTTTCTGAACGGAATACCAAACACTGAGATGACAGCCCAACTGTCACTCGTGATCTATGGTCATTCGGTTGTCTTCATGAAAACGGCTAGCATATCTTTCATATGACGGGAGGAACATGTCTTATGCATATAAAGTTACACGTGAGTATGTCGCAGACGGCCTTGGCGACTTCGATGTAAACGTGTACTTTGATAAAATGTTGCTTTTCTATTTTTCATGTTTATCAATATAGTTATTTTCCTTGCAAAAAACCAGATTATAAAATTGCAATCGACGTTTTATTTTGTGTCGTTTCGTAGAATTTGAAGGTATTTATATTGTTGATATGTATTAGTTTCTAGCAGACATCATGACACAACACTACATGACATAAACTGCAGGTAGCACTAATAGTGCACGTAGGTAAACTTTACAGTTACATAATGTTATGTATCTAAATATTTATTCTTGGAAGGGACGATAAGGAACTTTTCTCGATTCTCGAAAGATACCGAACCAAAGCTCGATTGTCCGGGAACTACGTATTTTAAGCGATAATCCTGTACATTTTACATAGATTTTTAAAACATATCATGTTTTTTTCTAAGTGTTTCTAAACTAGCAGCATTTGGAAATCACCTGGGGTGAAATGGGGTGGTGTTTGGATCAAACATACGTAAGATTTTTTTTTTCGTATGCCGTGGAATTTTTCGTCTATTCTAATTCCCTTACCTATTATCACTTCATACTTTCACATGTGGGGAATATATGAACTTTTGCCGTTGGACGTCACTACGGCGCAAGTCCCTATTTGTTTTTGTATACTAGATTTTGTATAATCCTGTACGGCAAAACTAACAATAGTTTTAGGTTGTGTGTAGTGAGTCGCTAGCGAAACAAACTGGACTAAAACGTGATCTTTGAGTAAACAATGCACACAATAATATAGCCAAAATTAATTTTATTGTTTAACCCACACGAGAAATACCATCTATTAAAACTGCTCATTGCAAAAATCGTCAACCGGAGAAAAGGCAGAACTTTTGTGTACACAAGTCGTGATCTGACGTCATCGATGTGAAAATACTCGATATTTAGTATATGGACATTGAATGTTAAAATTAGCTTTTCGTATTAATGCCTGTTTCGGAAAATAAACTAATAATATCATAAACGATGATGACATTATTACAATTTATGCCACTTTTATAGTTTCACGTGCGTAGGTGTTGTCACGGCGATTTTTCATGGTCAAACAAAACAGTGGTGATCGACCGTCTTCGATCTGTGCACGGGCTACAAATGCATTGAATGGCGCAATCTGGGCTAGCACTGGTGCGTCCGTCGTAGGAGCAGGCGCTAGATAGGCTATTGTTCCTATACTCATGCTTAGAGAAAACTGTGGCAAACCGTTCGTTATATCAAAAACCTACTTTTAACTGCGTTAATGTACAAGTACACTCCAAACTCTTGTGTATGAACTTTCTATTTGTCTTCGCAATAATGATCTTGCAGTTTATTTGTAAGTTGAACAATTATAACTTCGAAATCGATTCCGATAATTCAGAAAATAATTAGCAAAAAATTATTCTTGGGTTGTGGCAAAGTTTTTGAAACAGATCGGTGAGATACATCCAGTCAAGACAAACGAAAAATGTGGACAAGAGAAGCTGTCTAGCTAAGAGACAAAATCCTATTTAATTTCATTATTACTACAAAATTAACGCGACATAATGTCAAATATATTAAACTTAATATAATAACGAAACTATGTACTTAATTATTTTTAGATATTTCTTAGACTAAGCGATTCTTTCACGTCACTTTGAAGACGAAATACTTTGGAAAAAATAATTTAAGCTATTTTTTATGAGACAAATTCCTATGTATTAACACCTGAACTCGGCGCACCTACCTGTTTAGTACGAGTTAACGATAACACTGGATTTTGCGTACGCAGGTGCTTCTGCGGACTCAGTCGCACAGCGCACGGCGCGGGCGCGAGTGCGGCGGAGGCGGGCGAGGCCTGGGTGCCGACGAGGCACACGCAGCCCGCGCCCACCGACGCCTACGGCACCATCGAGTTTCAAGGCGGCCCGCATCCCACTAAGGCCCAGGTACACTACTACTGATTCTCGAAGTACGTTTTGTATAAGTATCGTCATTTTTATACTTCTCATACCACGATAACTGCCAATATATTGTTATACATCTGATTTGAGTTAGGTTTTCAATCATACCTCTAATGAGGGTTAGTTTTCGAACTTTCAAATTAAATACATCACTTAATCTCTATGAATCAAGTAGTGCATTGACGTCTATTTATACCTGTGTATAGACCGACCTCATATGTTTACAAGACTATTTTCTTCGGGCCGTGTGGGAATTTTGTAGAGATCATCACCAAATACAACTATTTGATGCATGAAAAAAATAAAATATAAAATGAAATCTATCCAAAAGACGTATAAATATAATTGCATGGAATGTTACAGGTCGATATAATTAAGTTTAAAACTATCAATGATGAATTTTCACAAATCAGTCTAGTAAAACAATACAACATTTAGTAATACTTTTCTTTATTTTTGCTACCATATTCCATTAGTTTAATTAAATTTTAAACAGTATGTGAGGCTCGCGCACGACACGAGGCCCGAGCTGATAGTCCAGCTACTGACCAGGGAGTGGGCCCTGGAGAGACCCAAGCTGCTCATCACCATCCAAGGCGGCAAGGCCAACTTCGACCTGCAGCCCAAACTCAAGAAAGTGCTAAGGAAAGGCCTCCTCAAAGCTGCTAAAACCACCGGCGCCTGGATCTTCACCGGAGGGACCAATACTGGTAACACTCTGCACTAATCACACTGTAAACTGTGACATAGTTATTAAGCATTTTGTTTCATCAATACCAGTACCTTGTGTCTAGATAACCGTCAATTTAAAAGCACCCCAAATAATAAAACTTTTTGTTCCTTGTATGGGATTCGTAGGAGATATCGCTTTTTTATAGTTCAAGGCCTTTCTAAGGAAAAATAATAATATTTAGCGCATTTACACCTATCTAACTGAGTGTAAGGGACCGAAAAAAGTTAATTCGTCTGAATTTGTTCGTACGATCGCAGGCGTAACGAGGCAAGTCGGCGATGCCCTGCAGCTGGAGCGGTCGCAGCGCTCCGGGCGCGTCGTCAGCATCGGCATCGCCCCCTGGGGCATCGTGGAGGGCGCCAGCGAGCTTGTGGGCCGCGGGTTGGACGTACCCTACCACGCCATCGCCTCGCCGAGGTCAGACCGACAGCTCACATATGTTACACGCGTAAACCCCATCGGCAAAAAATGACGATTCGTTCTTATCTCTATGTCATTGTTAAAATAATTGTCATTCTTTTATCTAAAAATGAAATTGTCAACAATGTGTATAATACGATAAAAATGTTTTTATAGCAGCAAATATAAATATATTGTAATTAATAATTGTAGTAACTATGCTAATGACAATTTTTTATTGATATACAATAGTTATTATTGCTACCATGAAAGAACTGTTAATAATTTAAAAAAATTTGGTTGTCTGTAAAGGCAGTTTACGGACGATAAATTTACGTGATAATGTCATAAGAAAACATTGATGAAAAATTGCATTCTTTTATGAATTGAATTGAATTATTGTCACCGAATTATCATTATTTTGTATAAATACAAAAGAGTTAATTGAAAATGACAATATTTTCGATAAATTAACATTTATTTGCACTCGTTAATTCAAATATTTTTCTACCTAAATTATACAGTAAAGAGATAGATGCGTCACAAGCCCAACGCCTAGGCCGATCGTGCCCCTCTATTGTTCCGCGCTCTCGCTCGCACGCTCGACTCAGGCGGAACGCGACAATGAATCTTGCTCTTTCGTGCATGCAGCCGGCGTTCATCAATTTATAAGACGTTATTATGTCAATATTTGCATCATCAAAATGATATCATAAAGCTCTCTTTTTGTTAAGTTCTGTCAACCGCATTCCATAATTATATATCTATGTTGGTATTTTTTTTTGAAAATTTCAATTATTATTTCAAAACGTAAAAATTATTAACCTCATGGTACAAAACGTACAATATCGATCCAAACATAACTATCGTGTAAAATAGTATCCATTTTGTTAAAGTTTCAATCCATAATTTCATAATTTAAGGCCAAATTATTTTTTGCCCAGTGGTCACGTAACAAATTATGTAGTTTTATTTGCACAATCTGTTTGTGATTCCTTAAACGCACTGATCGAGGCATTCCCGGCCGTGGTCCCGTTAGGCTTTTGTCTCATTTCTCTTTCTCGTCCATACACATCTAATAATCCGCCGCCCGCAGACGGGAAATACTTGTCGTTCTAGATTAGGGGGCATTACTCAATATACTGAAGGTTGAACACACACGAATTATGGAACATTTTGATTGCGTTTCGGGCTCGAGTAATGAATTGTGTCGCGAAGCGATCCCGCGGCGGGCGCCGAGAGCTCCCCGCCTTTGAAGCACAGAATCTCGGCCCTTCTTTCCAGTAAATTAATAGCGAAGTTTATCTTCCTGATTGCTCCAATTATATTTCTCCCGAATGATTGTTGACTCTCGGCGCTGTTTGGTTATTCCCTATTTATCAATTCGCTCGCTGGAAAGCAATTAAGTTCGCGTTTAATCGACTAGAATAACAAATCACGCCGAGAGAGAGATACAAATTCGATCTCGATTCGAGCTGCGCCGATTCAAAGCGGCGATGAGAGGATTATTAAATCTGTCTTTAGTGAAACAAAACCTCGACCGTGATCTCGTAATGCTATAACGCTTACAGCGTACCGCGTGAACGAGCTGTGCCACCGGAGGCAGATAGAGTAGGGGCGGGTCATGGAGTCTACCTCCTGCCAGCTGATACAAGTTAAATGCTTTAAAATAATTAACTATTAGCCGTGTCTTCGACTTCATATGCGTGCGATTTTATTTTTTTTCTCGACACTCGATTTTGAAAATTAATGCCCAAAAATTGTTCCGTGATAAGCATGTCTGTATTTAAGCCGCGTGAATGTCTATTCATTAGTATCGAACATTTGCATGTTCGAACGGAAACACAGAAAATTTAAAAATTATTTTTTGATTTCTTTGACTCTTCTTATATCGCCCCATATCAGGGTTTGGTAAGTTTATTCAATATAAGTATAACATAAAAAATATACGAATGCGTAACTTCTACATTTTTTTAAATGTATAGACTTTACGAGATTCTGGCACAACTCTCTATTTGGCTTATTTCATTTTTGTATTTTCCGTGCTGTAGAAGAACAAGACGCAAACTTTTGTCGGCGGCTGCTACAGAAAGATATTGACTGACGATATTATTTGTAATCGTAATAATATTTTTCACCTGTACACTAAATTTCATATTTCAAATTTACTCGCACGATGTATCAATCCTTTTCCAAATTTAGCGGGTGACTGACCCGCCTGGTTGCAATATTTACATGACTGTCTATCGTAAAACTTATTTTTAATTAATATACTGCTCGCAAATTAATTTTCACATTTTAGAAAGTAGATGCCAAGTATATAGTTTTTTTTTTATAAAATTAAAGCCGCCCTTGCGGCAAACGCCAAATAATCCGGATAACTGACGGTAGGCTATTTCTCTACTTCACCATTGTGACAGAGTACTAAAAAAAATAACCTTTAGTTTGCAGTTTTTGGTCGCTGGTCTCTTGAACAATTATGGTTACAGAAATTATTCTACACTATAACTCGTTTGGATAATTAGTTCTACTCACCTAAATAACAAGTCTCTAGCGTTTTGCACGTAAAAAGCTCTATGCTAAAAAATGATATAGCTTGTAGTAGGTTTTACGTTAATTAATTCTAAAAAATAAAGTTAACAATTCATTGTCAGAAAAAGAGTAGACTCTTGCCTCGTATAATTTCCATGTCGAATAAACGAGATGTTCTTTTGAAAATAAAGATTCTGTAAATTGGAGTTATGTAAGGGCGGAGAAAAATGGTTTTTCGTATGTTATATACAAATTCAAGATATTTTTTTCATCATATTTTATTTACATTTAATTATTATGTATACATATGCCATTTTGTTAATTTCATTGCTGAAAAATTTTGGGACTTGTGATTAAAAAAGTGCGACATGCAGTTTTGACAGTCCTCTTTTGATGTTGACCTAACACTACGTAAATTATTCTAAAGAGAACGAAACAGGAGAAAATCTGAGAGTACAAAGTCAGGGCTATATAACACTCCCGACCAAACTCTCCCAATATTTGCTGAGTGGCTAAAAATGTATGTGCTCTGGCGTTGTCTTGTTTAGTTATCGTGGCGTTATCTTGCTTGTCGTAAGTAATTTATTTTTAATCACTAATGATCAATCTTTACAAAAACGGTCCACTTTCATTACGTTTCTATAGAGAATCGCAAATGAGTACACTATTCATTAGATTTCTTTTAGCGAGCTCATGCGGGACCCAAGTATCGAGCTTTTATATATTCAGCTTTTGTTAAAATAAGTGAAAACTGTTTTATGGTCAATCCCCAGCTCTTTAGCTATGTCTTAAGAACTATTATGCTGCTCTTGCTCTACTTTCTCCAAAATGGCACCGACTTCATCCGTAACAGGTCAATCAGAGCGAGGTTCATCTTTGACATCAAATCACCGGACTGAAAACGCTTAAACCGTTTTGTGCTACTCTTACCGACACTGCATTAGGTCCATAAATGTCTGTGATCTGAGTTTGGTCGGCATTTCTACCAACTTTTACAATGTAAAAAAGTAGTTATAGTGGCATAACTACAATAATTGGGCATATGCCATCGCGACGTTTTTTGTAGATATTGACATATTCTTTAATATTGTAGAACATTTTTTTCTATTATCAATAGTTTCTGCAGCGCATGCAAAGAAAGATATTTTTTGGCTAATTTTTTTACATCTTGGGTTATATTATTGAAGTTTTAGTAGAGATCCCTATTTTTTTTTCTAGTAACAAATCAAGCCTATATCATTCAAGAGATGATGTAGTATTCTAATGGTGAAATAACTATTGAAATAGGTCTAATAGTTCTTGAGTTTGTTCATTACAAACATACAAAAACACAAATTTTTCCTCTTTACATATTAGGTATGGAGATATTTAAACATATTTAGTGACACGCCCTATTATATAGTTAGGTTATTCAAATGATTCTGCCTTATGTCCTGTGCTACGACAGTAAGAGAGTATTTAAATGAAAATTATACACCTAAGTAACTGCGAGTACTATAGTCGATCTTCGCGATCTTTGGATCTTAATCAGTTTTATTGTGTTGTCTGGAATGATTGTAAAAGCTTGATTCGATTCGAGAAATATTCATCCTCCGAAGAGTTATGACATAATCCGAGTGAAATATTCATATTTATGTGTGTGAATACGCGTGAGCTTTACAGAATTTGAAAACAGACTTTTAAGACTGCGTCTACTTTGTACGCAGGTTCAAAGATGTCATTTTGAAAATTTATTATAAATGCTTGGCTGTATTGTTTTTTGTACCTAAGACATTTCTTTTAATTTATATCTTCCTACACATCTAAATATAATGTCATAGTAATTATTATTTTCACGAAGCATATTTGAATTAAATAAAAATTAAATTTTGAATTTAAATTATTAATAGAGTAGATTAGTTCTTGAGGTAACTACCGAAAACAATTTAACAATTTGTAAAACAATTTAATAAAAAAAATGAATGTAAGTAAAATTTAAAAACTTTTAGAAGTGAAACTTTTATAGAATCGTTGTGATTCTCAAACCAGATGCAACGGAAAAAACGATAGGTAAGAGACACAAATACAAGAATGTGTAGGATGAAGCCGGGAAAGAATGAGACAGAAATATACATACTATTTCCTCTTTGTGCCATGCTTCGTAGCATACCCACTCCCGTTTTCTAAGCAGCATAGTCGCCTGTAATTAGTGAGCCAGAGCGAGAGAGCAAATGTCGGTGTGTATGTATATTGCACACTGTTTAATACTTGCTTGTATTTGAGCCTTTAACGTGTGTTAGTATATGTGAAAAGTACGTGAGCTAGTCAGCGTGGTGTGTTTTTATTTAACAGTGTTTGTGAGTATTTTTATATCTTGTTGTGCTAAATAAAAAAATTTATAAGATGCCGCAAACTAATGCCGAAACGTGTTGTCAATATCGACGCAAAAAAAATTGAAATTAAATAACGTATGTTAAATAAAATATCTTTTAAAATTAATCAAAATACTTTCATTTTTACCCTTGTTTATATATATTCATCTCATTCATTTATCGATTTACTGAAGTTTCACTTCTATCGTGTGTGAATCGCACACACAGTATTTTAACTTATCGTAGATCATTGGTATCGATCAAAGTTTTTTAATTAATTGAAAGGATTTATATTTATATGCGCTTAAGATAACAATTGAAATGTTTTTATCGGAAAATTTGGAAACTATCGTCATCTATGAAGTTATTGGTGAAATCGAGTCATATTAAAATCCCACAAAACACACAGGTAACTCAAAAACCAGCCCATACTGTAAATCATATAATATGGGAGCTCAAGATGACCTTTTCTTTCTTGGTCCTTCATCACTGAAAATGTACAACAGGAGCGTGTTCGCTGTATCAATGATCCTGTAATACTGATATGAATTTTACAATAGAGCTACTGCTATTGGCCACTATTATGCGATATGTTTATATTTGCTGTATTTATATCGATGGAATTAACTATTATTTGTATGAATATTCGAAATTATAATTTCTATGTAGTGGTACAATTCAGCAAACAACGTCAACAACTAATGTCGGTCGATGGGCGGGCGCAGGTCGCGGCTGGCGGTGCTGAACAACCGGCACGCGTACTTCCTGCTGGTGGACAACGGCTCGGTGGGTCGCTACGGTGCCGAGATCGTGCTGCGCAGGAAGCTGGAGAAGTACATCGCGGCGCAGAAGCTGCACCCCTGTAAGTGCGCGCCCGCGCACTGGGCCCGTGGCGACGCACTTAGCGGTGCCTCGACCCGTAAGCCTGACAGGCGTCGTACACCGACCCCGTCCGCTTTGCTTTGGGCTGTACAATCTCCCAGCTCTGGAAACAATCGGAAACAGTCATAGTTATTCTTTATTTCAACTCAAATATTGAACTTGGCACATAATCATTAACTCGGTACCGGTTAATCTATTATTTTGTATCTATTGTGGTATGTCCTGAAATTTGTTTGCGTGTTTATTTTATTAAAATAATATTTAGACCGCGGGCTGACGCTGCAGTCAGGAGTCACCCTGGCTTCAGTCACCCGCTCGCGAGGTGACGTTCCAGCTGCTCATAGCGCGACTTGTAGCTTTATGATTGCAAACACGGTCCCTTTTCGCAATAAATTATAAACTAAACCTTTTTTTTATAAATTTATTACAAAAAAACCGGCTAAGAGCAAATCAGACCATGCTCACTGTAGGGCTCCGAAGCCGTTACTACAAAAAAATGCACTACAAATGAAAAAAGAATGTTGTTACACTTTTTTCCTTGTTTCCCGCACACTTTAGGTATAAGCACTTTAGTCGCCTGTAACTAGAAAAGCAAGTAGGCATGTCGACTATTACTTTTTAATTAATGTAAACTAAGGTGCACCAGCAAAAAAGCGTATGTTCATAGCACTTACGTTATTTTGTTCAAAAGCGCAGTTTTTCGGCTAAACTAAAAACGGTATATCCGATCATGTCCAAAAATAATTTTTGTTGAAAGTATTTATTGTAATATTTTTTCATATATTTTGAACATACGATTTAGAAAATAGAAGACGAGGACACATATTTTGCTACTTTCGAAGAGATTATTTCAGAAAATATTCATTAGTCATAAAATTGCATAGAAACCATAAAATGTTTTTTAAAAGAACTGTCGAAATTTGTGCTACAGGTTGATTTTTGCTAAAAAATGTTTTTTTCATCTTCTGAAACATATATGGAAACCCCCTCTAAACATATTTATTTTCGTTATTCAACTACTAAACTAAGTAACGGCTTATACAAGACACCTATACTCCGAATTCCATCAACACAAATCTTGTTTTTGAGTAAGATGCCTGTGACATATGGACAGACGGACATGACGAAACTATAAGGGTTTTCTTTTTGCCATTTCGACTCGGAACCCTAATTACGAAAGTTACTGTTTTCAGTTTGATTTTCGAAAACCGAAATCTTATCCGATATTGACAACTATTTGCATAGGATTGTCCGCATGTGTACTTCAATGCGTATGGTGAGTGAGTGAGGCCGGGCGGCCTAGTTCATGAATTTAAACCTTGAATTTTTTTTTTTTTGGTTTAATTTAGGTCGGTTTTCGAATCTGTCTTGAAGCATTCAAAAGGACTTGACTGAATTTATGAATTTTCTGAAATTTAGCTCGATTACAGCGATTTTAAAATATCTCAAGAAAATATTAATACTTTTTGGAGTTTACTCCTTAAGAATCGATTTCATATTTAGGCCCGGGGGTATGGAATTTTATGGGAATAAAATCAAGTGTTAGATAAATGACGTTACGCTATCGTCACGGTTACTGAAATAAATAAATCGTCATGGTTACTGTTTACATTTCAATCAATCAGAATGTGACAAATATAATAGATTTTCTCCACGAATCATTGTTAGTGTATACAGAAGGGGGTTCAAAACTATTGAAGAAACGTTACCATGAACTTCCACTTATACTTGGTGGAGATTTTAATATTGATTTTAATAAAGAAGATGGTTTCCGTTTAGTACAATTTCTGAAAGATGAATTGAACTTAGATTTAATTTCTGACAGAACACTAGGGACAACTAGATATGGTACAACTATTGATGCGATGTTTTCACGATTTATCACACATGTATCTTCCGACATTCATGTACCATATTTTAGTTACCATAAACCAATTGTTTCAGTGTTTAATGATACCGCTATTGTTCCTGTGATAAACATTACGCAAGATAACGTCAATGATAGAGAAAATCGATCTTACTAAAAAAATTATTGTATAACATAATTATTTTGAATATTTTCTTAAATGACGAATTGCTTGTTTTCCTATTAACATAAATAAATGAATTGTGTATTAATAATATAATAGATGCTTTCATTTACCATTATACTAATCTATACGTACGATATCATCTTAAAGCAGTGAACTCCATTCGTGCGTCGGAGCTGGCACACTCACAATTTTTTTTAAGTTACTGTAACGGTCGATTTCAACAATTAGTCATTTTCATTTCTAATAAAACTGCGTGGAAAGCTGTAAATTGAATCGAAATCGATTGATTTCGATTCAATTTACCGCAATGTACAGCGAAGGAAAAATTTGCAAAACAGTTTTTT
The DNA here is from genome assembly GCA_005406025.1 of Eumeta japonica. Taxonomy (NCBI): domain Eukaryota; kingdom Metazoa; phylum Arthropoda; class Insecta; order Lepidoptera; family Psychidae; genus Eumeta; species Eumeta japonica. The sequence continues at coordinate 103,910 of BGZK01001535.1, read as the reverse complement.
ATTTTATATTTTTAGATTCTTTAAATCTTTAAAACAAAATATCTTTAAAACAAGTATCTTTAAACCAAACAAGTATCTTTAAAACAAAATGTATTTTCTGCCCTTGACCTTTCACCCTTGCCCTTGAGAAGCAACTGAAAGCCAGTATAAGTATATTCGATACAGTTTTAAGGTTACGTCAAAATTTCTGAGGAACCTTATAGTTTAATAGATTTTAATAAGATTTAAAATGGGGACAAATCAAAACCAATAAAAGGATATTCGGTAAATTTTAAGGGTCCCGTGAAAATTATTCAGTATTCTCATAATTTAACCAATTTTAATATATTTAGAAAAGGGGCAATTGAAACCCAATTAAAGGAAATCCAATACATTTTTAGGGTTCTGTGAAAATTACGCAGAACCCTTAGAATTTAACCGAATTTAATAAAATTTAGGATGGATGCAACTGAAAACCGATATAGAGACATTCGATACATTTTTAGGGTTCCGTGAAAATTATTCAGTACTCTCATAATTTAACCGAATTTAATATATTTAGAAAAGAGGCAATTGAAAACCAATTAAAGATAATCCAATATATTTTTAGGGTTCCGTGAAAATTACTCAGAACCCTTGTAACTTAAGCGAATTTAAAAAATTAGGAATGGAGACAACTGAAAACAAGTAAATGTATATTCGATGGATTTTTAGGGTTCCGTGAGAATAAGAGAGAACCCCTATAATTAAAAGATTTCAGTAAAATTTGGTATGGAGACAATTGAAAACCACTAAAAGGATATTTAATATATTTTATGAGTTCTGTGATAATTTCTAAGCACTCTTCAAATAAGTTGATTTTAATAAAAATTACTGCAAATATGAATGAAAGCCATTAAAAAGATATCAAATACATTTTTATAGTTCCGTGAGAATTTAAATTATAAGGGTTCTCAACCCTTATAATTTAACCTATTTTAATAAATTTAGTATGGAGACAACGAATAGCAACAAAACAATTTTCAATATATCTTTAAAGTTCCGTAAGAAATACTAAGAAGCTTCATCATTAAGCCAATTTCAATAAAATTTTGAATGGATATAACTGAAAATCAGTAAAAGGAGATTCAGTACATTTTTTTGGGTTCTGTGATTATTATGAATCCATGTAGTTGAACCGATTTCGTCGAAATTTTCACAAATTATTCTAATTAGTTAAAAGGAGTTAGTGGTTAGAGTGGCTTATGGTTTGGTGATTGTGTTTTGTGAGATTATATTAAAATTTGATTGATTTCAATAAAATTGCCATAGAGAAGCAAACATCAAGCAAAAGGACTGCATTGTTTATAGTGTACTGTGGTTAAGTTTCACTGAAAATTACTAAAAATATCTGTGGATGGACCAGCTTTGCTGAAATTTTTAGTATGTTAAACGAAATAAGTCTCAGAAAACCAAAATTGCATGATTCGAAAGAAAGCAATGACTGTGAAATGTATGCCAAATTTATAAGCATTATTTATTATTAAATGCACCAAAAATATAGGGTGTGGTGTAACAAACGCAGCTGGACAAGAATGGAATTTTCTATTTGCGTGAAAAAACTATGTTTTTCAATTATTACCAAACGCCTGATATTGGTTGCTGACAATAATTTAGAGCAAACAATGCAACAAAGCTTATGGCGTATACGTTTTTACATGATGAACTGTTTTGAACAAACATCTGGCCGAAATCGGCATGAAATCAGGTAACTTTGAATAAAAGTCAAACGTGTAGGTGGGCCGAAATGAGTTGAGCTTAGGGAGCGACGACAGAGACCAGAAAACCGTTTGAGCATCTATGACGCGATCATTTTATGCATATAATATTTTTCAAAAGTTTACGTAGTAAATTCTTTACCAATCAAAAAGAAATGTATACCGTTAATCAAAAACGAATAATAACATAATTGGCTTACGGTATTGTAGTTTAGTAGTCGTAAAAAAACAAATTCATTTTAAACTTCATATTTCTTGAGCGTCTGTTCACTCTTTTATTCATCGTCGTGCGGCCCAAAGTAGTGGGACGTCGCTGACTGGTAGTACTAAAACGACCGTACCCGACCTAGAACGATCGCCTGTAGTGAAATTATCATTGCACGTGTCAGGTAACAACGTCTATATACTTCAAATTCGTTATATCTCTAGAGAATTCTCGCCATTTTAAAGTATTTTCTAAGTAAATCCTTATTATTATAACACACAAAGCTCTTTTTACAATAATTTTGGTTTTCTTCTTTAATCTGTTCTCGAAGCACTTTTGCGGGCTCAATGTTTCCGTAAATACACATTACATAAACTTTTCAAATGTTTATGTGCAAGAATTAACGTGATTTTTCTAATATAATCCTAGTTCATACATATCAAATTACGTAATTATTATTAAATTACGTAATTAATATGAAACGAAACACAGTTTGTCATCTAATTTTATTTATTAATCTGAAATATTTTTTCTGCGAAAATTGGAACTAGTTATGAAAAACGTATAAGAATAGCAACACGAAGTTCAAATAAAGTTATATTAAAATATGTAATGTAAACATTTAAACGCGAAAAATATAAAAATACATCCACATAATAAAAATTAATTAACTAATATGTCTAATTATTGGTTGTAAGCATTAGCTTTGGCTCGATAATGCATTCTGAACTGTAAACAGGAAACAGTTTTGGAATTTGAAAAGTATTGCTTACGATTTTTAATTTATATATGCACATAATGTTCGACGTACCCAAATTAATGTCAAATAAATATATGTATGTTATTATTTGCACGTACGTTCCATGCCGGATCGGCACATGAGAAAATGCAGACAGACACATCTGGCAGGGCGTCAGGAGAGTTAAAACCACTAACGGATGCGCCTCGTCCGCCTCACGCACGTTTTACAAGTCAACGAGTAATAGTCGACCAACGTATGAAATGTACTTAGAAAAGAAAAAAACAAAATTTTATACAAATTAAATTAAAAATTACTTAGATGACGTTGTTGGTTGTATGAAATAGGTAGTAAATAGAAGTTTATGAACAACGTAAAATTATGGAAATATAAAATCATAAATTTTAACACCCGCTCTATGCGGGCCCGCTTTCGACACCACTAGCCATTGACCGGTGAACTCGATCAATATGTTCATGTGTCAAACGAAGAGCCTCCTCTAAGTCCACACCTCGTAGCGGAACTGCGGAACCCTACATCGCGTGGCCGCATTTGGTCAGTTTTTTTTATGCTTCAACTAATTCTGAAAGACAGCACTGATAACCGATCTTGAAACACGAGCAATAATGTTTTCAGGCTTTCTAAGCTCGAAAGCAAGGTAAATTTTGGAGGTGGCTTGGAAGGTTAACCGTTGTCAATTATTTTTGACAAACTCACACGTATTTTGTAGTAGGTTGCTTTCGCATTGTTATGTGCCGGGAATAGCTCCTGTGAAACTAAAAGTATCTGTGCGTTATTTTGTTTGGGATTTTTCGTTTAGAAGGTTTTATAAAATAAATGGCCAGATTTATAATTATACGATTTCTGTAATTATTAAGCCATATATTTTAACATTATAAAACACAAAAGCTCTCATCTGTCTATCTGTCCATTTGTGCAGTAGCAGCTCGATTACTGCTGATCCGATTTTGGTAATTTTTTAAATGGAAATTCTTTATCTGATCAGGCTTTAGTATATACTAGCTTTTGTGTACGGTTTTATTAGCGTGAACATTTAATTAATACTTGCTTTTACTGTTAGATTATTAGTAACAGCAATATCCAATAAATGTATCAAGATCAACACTAGTCTGAAAATAGCCATCAGATCAAAAATGAAAAAGGTCTTTGGACCAATTTACGTTCTGGTTTATTCCATTTCAATTAATAATATATTTATTATAGATAAAATAGGGATATAAATATTAGTGGATTTTGTTTTTGACAACTTTAAAAATAATGTATACGTTCACATAACATAGATAAATTATTAATAATGGTAGATAATGCGTACGTGAGGAATCAAACGGCGGGCGAAATCCTTTCAGAATGAAATGCCGTTGCATTGTACGTCTGTATTTCAGGGCGTTCCTCAGCAATTATTTGATCGAAATTACATTAGGTATCGGAACCGTGGACGAGAGCGGAGTCCGACTCGAGATCACGTCCGGGACGCGGTCGGGCGGCGCGGGACGGAGCGAGCATCGAAAGCTGGTCGAACTCTGTACATATAATACAACTGTGACAGGTCGATGTATCAGAGCAACGGAAGCCAAAACAACAATTTTTATAATTTTTGTCTGTCTGACTGTATGCTTATTACCGCATCACGCAAAACCATTGAACGGATTTTGATGAGGATGTATAATACACTTTTTTCACCTTCTAATTGGTTTCCCAAAATTAACTCCTAAAATCAGAATTCGTTTCGATGCAGTGTATGTTCGTTAATTTATAATTACCTAATCGCATTTTTTTTGTCTGTAAAGATTATACACGCTGACTTAAACGTATAAATTAGCATAACAATGATACCATAAAGTTACGTTTTTTAATCGGGTGTATAGAACCCTAAAACCCGTTAAAATGGTTAAATTATATGAAGACGCTGTGCAAATATGAATCTTATGATTAAAGTTAGCTCAGATACAACTAGATCTAAATACTTTCTCCCTGTTTAAATTATGTGTAAGTTTTTGCGCATTGAATTTTCATTATCTGCAACTTCAAAAGAAATATTAACAGACAGACAACATTATTATATTAATCCGGTCAATGACCGCTAGACACTGTTTTACTGATTCACAAGTAAACCCGATTTTTGAATCTGAGTTCTGTTGTGCCGATTTTGATTAATTGTGTCTAACTAAACAAAGAAAAAATACTTTTATCTGGTAAAGTTTGCTTATGTAGCAACCAGAACGAAATTTGTAATTTTAAGAAAATCTAAACTTTTTAATTCAGTAAAATACAAAAGCAATAAAAAGAAATTTAATTTATATGTTAATCACTTTTATTTAGAAATAACAATAAAGATAAGTCTCCAAATATATAAAAAGAAACAGAAAAAAGCTATAAAAATAATATTTTTTGTTGAAGTTATACTTCTTTAGGCGCGTTATGAAAAAATGATGAGAGTGAAATTTTAAGATTGTGTGACGCAAAATTAACAGATTGAAGCTGCCCGCTTAGAATTCAATTTCGAATAATGAGAGAATTTATGTACATTTAATATAAGAAAATAAAAAATTATTTTTTTAATTTTTAAAATTTAAACTGAACTTTATGTCTTGACGAGTACTTTGATACTCTATGGTAATCAGCGTCTGATGATGGAGCTGGAAGGTGGCCATAGGAACTCCGTAATTAAACGACGCAACCCCATCGAGTTTGGGCTCGTTTGATTCCTCTTGACGAGTACTTTGATACTATATGGTAATCAGCGTCTGATGATGGAGCCAGAAGGTGGTCATAGGAACTCCGTAATTAAACGACGCAACCCCATCGAGTTTGGGCTCGTTTGATTCGTCTTGACGAGTACTTTGATACTATATGGTAATCAGCGTCTGATGATGGAGCTGGAAGGTGGCCATAGGAACTCCGTAATTAAACGACGCAACCCCATCGAGTTTGGGCTCGTTTGATTCGTCTTGACGAGTACTTTGATACTATATGGTAATCAAAGTCTGATGATGGAGCTGGAAGATGGCCATAGGAACTCCGTAATTAAACGACGCAACCCCATCGAGTTTGGGCTCGTTTTTAATGATGCCAAAGAAGTATAACTTCTCAAGCGCGTACTTATGTTTTTTTTCTGTGCGAGTAGGAACATTTTCGTATTAGACTCCAAATCTAGTCACCCATCATGTTCTCATTATATTGTCCTTGACAACGTCGTTCAAAGTTCATCACATCTCGATGAAAGTGATGAAACTCTAAATCGTTAAGCTCTTCTGAATTAATAATAGGGGGTTCAACAGATACCGATTCGAGTAAGAGCTCGCTGCATCCGCTACTGCTAGACACTTGTGATGGTGGCAGCTGTTCCTTCGTATTTGAACGAGAAGGCTCAGGAAAACGTTCACTGTGGGATACTGGAGTGGTTGTTGGTGGTAGATCTGGGGACTGAATTTTTTTAGCATTTTTCCCAGCCCGACGCTTATGTGGATTAACTACACAAAAATAGCAATCATTGATGTGATCAGTGGGCTCCCTCCATATTCTTGGTACAGCAAACTTCATACGTTTTTTTCTCCTCAATACCAGGCGGGACAAAAAATAACATACAGATAGTTACGCACGTTACTCATTAAATATCTTACATTTCTTGCAATCAGTATCCTTGAAAGTTATGATGTGATGACTCTCACCTTCTAATGGGTTTTTGTACTTACTATTCGAGAATTTAGGTGCCCATATTTTTTCTTCACTTCGAGCGGGGCGATTAAAATAAGCTTTATAAGCTTCACACAGTTTTATATTTGACGACAAACTGAATTTTTTAGCCCTCGCTTTAATGAATTCGCCGTAATGTAGCAAAAAGAATTAACATTATTTTTACAAGTTTTGGAAGCCATTTTAGACTTCGCCCAACACAAATGACGTCGTTTTTTGGCAATGCTCGCGCGAAAATACTACTGAGACTACGGGCCACTCCCCGCTTCACACCCGTAACCCCCTCCCCCTCAATCCCCTTCTCTTGCGTCTTAAAACCTTTGCTCTGCAAAATGTCTGCCAAAATCTTAAAATATTTATTTTTCATTGTAAAACGTACAAAAGCAAACTTTGATTACTAGGGATGGAGCCTCTGGTTACTTCTATCTGTAGACAATCAGAAAATATTAATTTAATAATAAACTCAATTTTTTTTTTTGCTGACTCTGTGATTGCCGAGGAAACACAAACAAAACAAGTAACGAGGCAAACAGAAAGCCGAATTCGAAATGATAATTGCTGTTATTAATAGTTAGTGACAGCAAATTACATTTTTTTCGCCGCACCGGCGCCGGCGGCTCCGGACGCCGCGGCCGCCGCGTCACCCGCTTTGATAATTTCCGGACAAATATAAAAACATTTCAAACGTAGTAACCTTTCCCAGTTTGAATTTCCTGGCAGTTTGTCGTCCGAAAGTGTCACACCGTTACGTCAAACGACGCTCCGTCGCTATTAAAGACTAACCCATTTTTACTCGTTACCAGATGAAAAATAAGACCACAACGATGAAATATTTATGAAGTACTTAATTTATTATTTTTGGGTTCTGTACCCAAAGGGTGCTAACGGGGACCCCATTACTAAAGTTCTTCTGTCTGTCCGTCCACAGATTGTTGCTATTACAATGAATAAAAAAATCTATAACACCTGTACGCTATGATGTTTGTCAATTCGTTTTTGAGCTCTTCTAGTTTAAAAATACATCGTAGTAGTCTTAAAGCCAAAGGTTTTATTTACATAAAGATCTAAATTTATTTAAATAAAACCCTTTTCTTTTATTTTTAAACTTAGATATCTATAGAACGCGTTGTTCGAGTTGGATCTGCTTTGCGGCATTCAACGCAGTTTTTTAAGCAAAGAAATGTAACCGACACCAAACATCACGAATTTTAGAAGTTATTGTAAAAAATTTTTTTGCAAATTTTTCAACAATGATATCTCTTGAATTTTCCAACCGATTTCGATCCAGTTTGCAACGATTGAACGATTGACGTGGCTTTCTAAGCAGAAGAGCTTGTTGAATTTTTTATTTTATTGGTGGAGTAGTGTAAGGAATATTCTAAAAAAATCTTTTTCAAAACATTTGTTTCAATAATATTTTTTGAACAAATCAACTAATTTTAATCCATTTAACAACGGTCACCATTCGTTGTTTTTTAAAGAGTACAACTGCTTATATTTTGAAATTAATCAGTTAAAAATTGACACTTTTTAAAAAACTTTTCTACAACGATATCTCTTAAACAAATCAACCAATTTTTGTGCAGTCGAAGCATTTGTTTGGGGAAAATAGCTGATTAGATTGTGGTATAGATCGGTAGAGTAATCTAAAAGTTATATGAAAATAGTTTTCTAAAAAATATAATTATTGAGATTCCTCAAAATCTACCTGACAGAATAAGTTGAACCTTTCAAGAAATTCAAATTAAGTGGAGGTTCTATCCGAGTAATAGAATGGGGAATTGTAGAACTTGTATACATAACTATTGAAAAGAAAAAGTGATTAGTTATCGGAAATAATATCAATTCAGAGCAAAAGTTATATTCCGCAATAGTGTCTTTTCTCTTTGATCGCGTAGTCTATTAAATGATTTATTTGATTTTAAATCAGGCAAATCTATTCCTTCCAAAATTTTGACATGATTTAAAGCTACATACACATTAATAATAATAGTTGGTTGGCAATTTCAAAAAGACTGTTTTATTCAAGTTATTCATACATAGACAATAGACAAAGTTTCACCTCAATGGCTCATAGATGTCCCTACTTGTATTAAATGAATATTATACATATATTTTGATAACATTCTAACACCCCCACTTCATCAAAATAACAACACTTTCAAAGTATTACATACAGTGGAGAGGTAAAACTACATATTTAAAAAAAAATGCCTTTTAAAAATTCAACATAGAATATCAAATACAACATACAGCCTTGGCTTTTCTAAATTAACAATTCCAAGATCTTTCATGAACTTGTAATGTTTAACACCTGGCTGACCTTTGGTTAGCAAATCAGCAGGCATGTTAGCTGTTGACAAATATCTAGCTTCAATTCTATCATTTCTTAAAACTTCTCTAATGAAATGGTACCTGACATCAATATGTTTGGACCGTTTATGTGACTGATAATTATTTGCTAACTTTAATGCACTCTGACGTCATTGTACATAACAATTTTATTATAAGAACCAATTATTTCAAACTCTAACTTCTGTAAATATATTGCTTCTCGACTTGCTTCTGACAAAGCCATATATTCTGCTTCGAACTACTAAGAGCAATAGTTCTTTGTTTCTTGCTCTCCAAGAAATTGCAGCACCTGATTTAGTGAAACAGAAACCAGTATATGAGCGTCTGTCAGTGGCATCACTTGCCCAATCAGCATCCACAAAACCTACAAACTCTGCACTTCCTTTGTAATATTTTAAACAATATGTCTTAGTCTGTGACAAATATTTCAGAATTGTTTTTACATAATTCCAGTGTACATAAGAATAACAGTTGTTAAACTGGCTTAAAAGACTTACTGAATAGGCAATATCAGGACGAGTTAGGACAGCTAAGTACATTAAACTTCCTATTAATTTTTGATAAGGCAGCTTTTGTTCACATACATTAGACTTATCAACATTTAATTTACATTCTATAGGAGTTTCTACTGCATGACAATCAGACATATCAAACTTTTCAAGTAACTGGTTAATATACTGTTCTTGATCTAAAGTGATTACATTGGTACTTTTGTTAATGTTAACTCTCATGCCCAAATAGTTTCTCACTCGACCTAAATTCTTTATTTTAAATTTTTAACTCAAAATTTCTATTAAATTATCAGATTCAGATTTATAATTTGAGAATACTAGAAAATCATCGACATACAGTCCATATTTTTCTTATTATCACTATGATTTTTAACAAATATGCAGGGTTCTAATTTACATTTTCTAAATCTTGATTTACATAGTATCTTCTCAACCTTTTTATACCATGCTAGAGATGATTGTTTTAATCCATAAACAGCTTTTCTTAACTTTAAAACTTTATTTGAATTATTTATCGGAAATCCTTCAGGTAAATGCATAAATATGCCTTCTTTTAGGTGCCATTAAGGAAAGATGTTTTCACATCTAGATGAGTGATGTCCATGCCTAACTGGACACTTATGGCAAACAACAAACGCAGTGTTGAATGTCTAATCACTGGACTGAAGGTTTCTTGGTAATCAATACCAGCCTTCTGGGTAAAACCCTTGGCCACGAGCCGCGCACGATATGTCACTTTATTGTCTGAGTCAAACTTTTTTTTAAACACCCACTTGCACTGCACTACACTCGCGTTGCTGGGAGTATCGACAACTTCCCATGCTTGATTGTCTTGGAATGACTGCAGCTCATCTGCCATGGCCTGCAACCACATCAGTCGCTCTGGCCCACTGATGGCCTCTGCATATGTCAGTCCATTTCCTCCTGTAGCTGTAACACATATGTTGACGAAACCGTATCTATCTGGCTTTCTCCTCTGACGCTTCACTATTACTTCTGGAACTGGTGTAGTAAAACCTTCATGTGGTGTATCTGAAGCTTCTTCTGTACTCTGTGGAGCTGAACTAGTCTGTTCCGTGTTCAGGTTTTCTCCACAAGCTTCTGACTCTAAACTTTCTTCTTCAACATCCAAGTAATCAGATTTTGAAGAACTTGACTTGTTCAGGGATTCAAGTTTCACCACAGATTCCTCTACCAACTCCCCCACTGAATCTGTGCTTTCTAGGGAAATAATCACGGTCTCTAGACACTTGGGTTTTTCTTGTATTATAACATCCCTACTTATGGTGACTTTGTTCTTTACTGGGTCATATATTCGGTAACCTTTGACATTATCATTATAACCAACAAGTATATGTTTTGTTTATTTTCTGTCCCATTTAGCTCTTTTTTCTTTTGGTATGTGCACCATCACTGGACTCCCAAATACACGTAGATGTTGCAAATTTGGTTTCCTACCAAACCACATCTCATATGGAGTCTTTTCAATAACTGAAGCTGTAGAACTGTTTTTGAGATATACTGCGGTATTTGCAACTTCTGCCCAAAATTTTTTATCTAATTCTGCTTCAAAAAGTAGGCATCTAGCTCTCTCCACAATGGTCCGGTTGCTTCTTTCGCTGAGTCCATTCTGCTCCGGTGTGTAAACATTCGATTTTTAGTGAATGACCCCTTCATTTTTAAAAAAAAATTTAAAATCATTGCTACAATACTCACATCCATTGTCTGTGCGCAATATTTTTATTTTTTTGTTTTGAAAGTTCTCCACCATTGACTTAAACTCTTTAAAACAAGTCAATGTTTCACTTTTACACTTTAAGAAGTATATGAAGGTCATTCTGGTGAAGTCATCAATAAATAGCAAAAAATATCTTGCACCACCAATGGATTTGCACTCCATCGGTCCACAGATGTCTGAGTGCACAATCTGCAAGATTTTTGTAGCTCGAGTACCCGTTGAAAATGGTAATCTTGACTATTTTCCTCCACAGCAAACTTGACAGTTAGAATTACTTGTCACAAATTTGTCCTAGTATTCCATTCCATCGACCAAACCTTGTTTCATCTTGTTCATATCTGTGCTGTTTAAGTGTCCAAGCCGTCTATGCCATGTTTGTCCATCTACTGTTGATGATGATAACAAACAAGTCTCATTTTGCAAGATTAACTTGTATACATTATTGACAAGTTCAGCTTCCGCAACTAATTTGCCTAACCTGTTTTTTATGAGGCATCGGCTGGGTTGAAACACAACACTATTTCCATTTCTTATCAATTCACTAACTGATAGTAGGTTTGTCGCAAGAGTCGGTACGCACAACACGTTCTTCACTGTAACCTCGTAACCGAAACTCGTCATGACTTCTACGTCGCCAGCACATAATACAGTAACTCCATGTTGTTTGCTATTGTGATTTCTGGTAAACTTGACGATTCCATCCTATTTGTCAACCAACTTTCGTTTGCAGTCATGTGTGTACTGGCTCCCGAATCAACATACCAGTCGCATTTATTAAAGTTACCGCTCAGAAAAACAACATTGAATGCATTTGTTTCCTTTTTCTTTTCTAAATGGACATTGAGACATAAAATGTCCAGATTGTTTGCATTTGTAGCACGTTATAGTTTTGTTATTTCTGTCATTTGAGTTTGACATTGACGTACTCGGTACATAGAGATTCGGAGTCGGTCCGCCATGTTTGTTATTGCTGCCAACTTTACCAAGTTTCTTCTTATGCCAACTTCGGGCAATAAATGCTGAATTGTCATTGCCGTTCACTTCGACAGAGCCGCCATCTTACATGTCTAACAATTTTGTTTTTATGGAATCTGCCGTGATCTGGATCCCGGAACGCACTATTGCCATGATCATTGGCATAAACTCATCTGGTAAACCAGCTAAAAACAGTGACCCAACGCAATTATCGTTTATAATGAATCCTGTACCTCTTAATCGTTGCGAAGTTTCCACAATCAGCGTAACGTAACTAGTCATATTTTCACATGTTTCTAGTTTGATGGAGATTAAATGACGTAACAAAGTAATTCTTCTTGAAAAACCCGAATCATCAAATAGAGCTTTGAGTTTTGACCACAATTCCTTTGTTGTCTTCGTCTCCTTTATGTGCACAAACAATGATGTGTCAATAGTCAGGATTAATTTTGCGCGTGCTCTGGCATCTGCTACTGTCTGTGCTGCATCTGTCGCCGCTGCTTCTTGCTTGAGGTACTTGTCCGTGTCCTTAAGGACTAGCAACTTTTGTACGGCGAACGCCCAGTCGTCATAATTTTCACGACCCTTGAGCTTTGGCACACTCGAAAGAAAACTTGAGATCATCTTGATCAGTTGATGTCATACGCGTAAAATAAGCTAGCAAATTAACAATAACTCTTCGAAAAAAACGCAGTAACTTTTAATTTACTTTGCAAAATCTGAGTAGCCCATAACCTAATAATAATAGTTGGTTGGCGATTTCAAAAAGACTGTTTTATTCAAGTTATTCATACATAGACAATAGACAAAGTTTCACTCAATGGCTCATAGATGTCCCTACTTGTATTAAATGAATATTATACATATATTTTGATAACATTCTAACACACATAGCCTTTACCAAAATTCTTAACTCTCTTGAAAAACAAAAAGAAAAATTTTCACTGAACTGGAGCTTTGCAAAAAAAAAATCAAAAACATAGTGTAGCAAGTTATTATGCCACTACTTACTCGAGTCGTACCACTTTCCGGTGAGTTGGAGAGTAATTCGAATAGTTACTGGTCTTCGAAACCAGCCGACTTACGAGTGGACTTACGGACGAGCTAGCGAAAGAAGTGAGTCCAAGAGTGTTTGCGCTCTAACTAAAAATGTAGGATCTTAAAATTGTAATCAGTTCATAAGTAGACGCTTGCCTGTAACGTGTATTGACGTGCAGCATGCAACTCACCGCTAACTGTCCGGTCTGTACCTCTAGTACGAATGCCTGTCTAATGTATTCTGTATTGATTTAGATTTAGAGGATTAACAAATATCGAACGCAAGTGTTAATGTTGTTGCGCACGCCGCTTGTAAGCTAAATAAACTAAAAGCATAAAATAATTCCCCAAAAAAATTCTAGATTATTACTCTATAACGTAAACAATTTCCCCGCGCACCCCGCTGCCGCCGTTTCGTTTCCACTTCCCACGCGTATTCAATTGCCTGTTTATGCCGACTTTTGTTTATGTCTATTGCGACATGTTTACATGCTGTTGTTATTGATGGTTTGTTGACTTATTTACATTCGAACAACATTTTAGATCACTAGTCGAAGAATATATTTAAAATATGGAGAGTGTAGCTCCGGAAACTCTATTATGAAGATGATCCTTCTGGATCTTTGATGAAGTCCAGAAATTCATTTATGTAAATAAATAGAAAAGTAAATATAAGATCAATATTTATCGATCGGTTCTTCAATATCTCTCCTTACGAACTTCAGTATGGTCTTACTTATAACAATCTACTTTCTATCACTATCGAAGCTTGCACACTTGGGCATCAGCCCTCGACTCTTTTTCTATATTTCGCTCTCTACTCCTTCGACCACTTCGCATGACACGCCCGTATTACGAGTATACCCCCATAGCTATTGCCTGCACATATCGTAACCGATCGCACCTGTCTGCGCTGATTTTAAGGTTCTGTTCTTTTAACCATACAGAAGGGAACTTAATGTTTGGATGCACAGACGCCGCGCTAGGATGTGAGCAGCGTCTTACTCTTAAGTCAGATTTTACTCGTAGCGTTTTAATAAAAGGTGTCTGTAATTTATTTGCCTTTATTAATTATATTTACCATCTTCATACATAGTAAAGGTGTATAATAAGATCTAGCTCATGTACCATTCGAAGAAGGAACACTACTGAGTCGATGGTTTATGCAGGAAACGATTGTCTGATGACTTAGTGTAATTTACTGGCTCGGATCGGAGTATTTCATTTTACCGCTGTATAGATCGATTTGTGTATAATGCGCTAGCTGAACGATCGAATCGGAATTGACCACCGGAATTTTCACTCACAGGACGAAGGAAAACAGTGGACGCTCCTATTTCACATCCGGATTATGTGAGAGTGTTATATTTCATCGGTCGCGCCGGACCATTTTTGTATTGCAGCCAACTTGGCCACTGTATGGCTTTACAATATTAAAAGTTTTACTCTTTTTAAACTATATATAGGTATTTATTATAAAAGTAATTGCAATCTCTTCAAATTAATTAAAACTTGTTATTTCGTTTGTCATTTTGTTACATAAAATAAATTATGTAACTGGTCGTGTAGCTAAGAGAGTAGCCTATATTATGTTAGCTTTGCAAACTACAGCTGTTGAATAAAGATCAATTTAAATCAGTTACAAAATTTCTCACGTTCTCGTTTTACAGATAACTTTCTTGAAAGCTAAATGACCTTTGACGTCCCTAAATGCAATGGGCCGAAGTAAATTTAAGTCTGAGCGCCGCCGTTCGCTCTTAACTTCATATTTTATCTATATGACGTGTTTGGAGGTTAAACTTATTTTCTAGCTATTTCTTTCGAGACGTAAATCCTCACTAAGAACAGATTTTACGCAAATCCTACCCAAAAAAAAATCCATCATTTTATGGGATCTCCATAACTATAGTTCCGATTGATTTGACTTTGGCATAATTACTCTTTTTGGGACGTAGACGCTCACTAAGAACGGACTTCATGCAAATCCTATCGGTAAAAAAAATGTCTACTCGGGCGCAACCGCAGACGAAAGCTAGTATTTCAAAATGAAGGGAAATAGGTAATTTTTTATTACTTCTTTAAGATTTTCTACGGTGAAATTTTCATATGTGAAGGAAGTTTAATATTTTACATAATCTGAGTCCATCGTAAGAGGCCTAGACTAGAAATTAGTACGGCAGAGCCCGAATCACATGCTGGAACGTGTCAGCTGTGTTCAGAGGAAAGATATATAAATTCTATTTCAAAATATCTTTATTTCGTAGGTTATAATATAACACTTAAAATATTTGATAACATTTAAATAATTTACGGTTTTTTAATATTATCCATTTTCTTTTTATCACTCATTCGTAAGGCAGTTATCCCTCAAGAAGAACGAGCATTAAATTTGTGGATAGCTCTTTCCAAATCGAAATTAAATATAAATGCAATCATATATAAAGCTATTGCAAAATAAACAAACCTAGAGGAAGTCAAGGCATTATGTACATTTATTCTCTAAATATTCAGAGATAGTATACCCTTTTGTACTAAACGTTGTTTAATAAATACTTTAAATTTATGTAACGGTTAATATTAAGTATCCACAGGAATCTTATTGAAGATGCATACACAGAAGTCCCTAAATGAATTCGTGACTTTATGTAGTCGACTAACATGTAAACACTGTTTATTTTTATTTCTTTTATTGAAATTATGTCTATCACTTTCTATTAAAACATTCTATTTTTTTTCTAACGTATGTTAAATTTTGGAAATAAAATGTCATACATAGTTAAAATTCTAATTTTATTAAATTTGCTCCTAAGAGAAACACAAGATCCCAGCCCGTAAATTGCGCAAATGGTCCGCTCTTGCAAAACGAAAATACTGTAAACATGCACAGCACGCCCGCGAAGCAGGATACCGCGTCATGTCAGGCTACGGAAACGACGGAAATAAACCAATCTGGCGGTTTGGATATTTGACAAATTTCTTATCTTTTAATTGCAAATGCAGCAGAGCTAAGCTTTTTCACAAATTGACTGATATTGGTGAGTTGGTTAAATGTGTAAGTCAGTTCTCATACGAAAACTCCATTAAAGGTTATTATCAAAAGTGACAACCAGAGGAATAGAGTAATATCGACAAGCTCTAATTCCTCGTTTCTTATTAATATAATACCAGATCTATTTTTATATTTGGATTTTCACAAATTTCATTTTTTTTCGTATTGAAAAGAAAATTATTTACAGTACACCATTTTTCAATTTTTGAGATAGCAATGTTCACATCGTCATAATCAAGTGGATGTCTTTTAACTTTAAATAATAAGGAGGTATCATCTGCAAACAATACTATCTCATAAATATACTTAACAAGTATAGTAAGTTTATAAAAAGTTAATATAAACTAATAACAGAAATGGACCGAGGTTTGATCGCTGTGACATCCCCTTGAGGACCACAGATTTAGACGACCTCATATCATTGACGATCTGTTACCCTCTGAACCCTATTAGTCAAATATGATGTCATAAGGTGGAGTGTACGTACGTGACGAGCGCCCGTGACTCCATAATGGAGTCATGGGCGCTCCTGACCAGTGTTTCGTGATTTACTCAATCAAACGCCTTGGAGAGATCGCAAAACACTTCTATCGCATTCCTCGAATATTGCCAGGCTTCAAAAAATTTTTCAACAATAACAACCAACATCGATTGTTGAGCGACCCCGTGTAAAATCGAACTGTTTTTTTGAAGATTAAAGTATTACTATAAAAATGTTGTCTTAGGAAGTTGATTTAGGATCAATTTTTGAAAAAAATACTTTTTACTTAACGTACAGATATAGGTCTAAAGTTAGTGGGGATCTATTTGCTACTGCCTTCAAATATGGGAACAACTTTGCTTTCTATCATCAAATCAGGAAATACGCCATCATCCAAACATTTATTAAAACAAGCGCCAAATGTGGAGCAATACAATCAATAATGAGGTTTACAATTTTAACTGATAGACCATGGAGATCAGCAATCTTTTTCATATCTAACGCCTTAAATGCCTTATAGTGTCTCCTCACACTGTTAACGCAAATGTAAATGGCATATAGGTATTTTCCCTCAATAAAGATTCAGCAAGAGCGGGGGATGACTTGAAAGATTTAGTAATTGAAATTAGAATGTCAGTAAAAAAAATTGTCAAATGCTTCGAGAACTTTTGTCTTATTTAGAATTATATCACTTAAGTGGAAAGTCAAGACCGCGAGTTTGAAGGTCACTTAACAATCGGTCTGTTACCAATTTCGTTCTTTATGACACTCCAAGTTGTTTTCCTTACATTTTTGCTATTCTTTATATAACTCGGTTTAACCGCGATAAAAACACGTTTAAAAGTTTTTGCGTAGTTTCTAACATACTCGGAAAATCTCTCTCTTTTATTCTTATGTTCTTTCATCATAAGGATTTTCCTACTTTTGTGTATTTCCACTATTGCCCAACCACTGAACGATAATGTCTCATTTAGTTTAACAACTTTTGTGTTTGAAAAATTGTACTATTCCTCTTTGATTACATCAAATATTGAGTTGTACAACTCACTGCTATTATCACAGCCTTTTAGTTCCGGAATTCTGTGCATGACACATTTTTTAAATTCAACTAACTTCATTCGCTGAATGCATTCTATAACTTTTTTATTAGATTTTGTTTATCCACTATTTTAGAAGACCCTAGTTGACCACTGTGATCTGATTTTAAATTGTTAATAATAAAGTTCTGAAGTGATTCGACATGTGTATAAATATTTTCGAGACGTCTTAGAGACAGACGTGATTCTTGTAGGCTCCAATAAGAGGTTTGATAGATTATAACACCAAAAGAACTCCGAAATTGTACCACTGTGATTGGTGACATCTAATACGTTTACATTAAAGTCTCCACATATTAAAATGTATTTTCTTTTTATCACTTATCTTACACTAGATTCGATATCATAATCGATTCAAATAACTCATAAAAAGAATGAGGGGGCCTGTATACGCTCATCACAATAAGCCGCTCGAGTTACATGCATACTATCTCCTCAACCCATTTAGCAGAAAGGTCCACAATATCAGTTCTTTCCTTAAATTTTAAATTATTACGGGTGAGAATTAAAGAACGGCCATGAAACACTCTGATGAAAGAGCTTGCAGCCTGGCGATTAGGAAGGCTAAAGAAAAGCTGACTATTCCTGAGCCAACGTTCCATGAACAGCTCAACTTCCAGCTCCTTATTTTTTATGCCCTGAATATTCTGATGCACTAGGTTGAGAATACAATTATTTATTAAATTTAAATTATTGTTATTTTTAATCATTACATTAGGGCGAATTTGATGCAACAGTATACTAGATAATATACTAGAGCTACTCTCAGCCTTCTTATCAATGAATGTATTAAAATTTAGAAGGTAAAAATTTACCAATTCTCTTTTTTCGAGATGACCGTGTTTGTTTTGGATTACTAAGTTAGGATCTTTCTCCTTCCAAGCAGCTCGTTTAACTCCATAGAGCTCCGCGCTCCAACGAGGGCTCCAGATCCGATCGAGCCGCAGTCATTTTTATAGCTAGACTCTTCTATTTAATAATATAATATAACCAATATTATAGGCTAACAACATGGCCAAACGTCGTTTAATAAATGTGAATAGCAACATTTTATCTTTAATCAGAATAAAATAAAATCTTAATATATTAATGTCAAAAAATATATATTGCCGTCATCATGACGCCAAGTCATGTTGTACATTAGTGTATTCATGTCCTAAATATTTTTATTTTGTTTTCGGTCAGATGATTTGAATATGGAAAAATGTATTAAATTATTTTTAAATTGATTCGGTGAAACAACTTTAAAAAGCGGGAGAAACAGCAATCATACCTTTTTGGCGCACACCAAAATTATTCCCCAGCAATATCATAATTGTGGTGTTCCCGCAATGCTTATCTATATTTTCATGTTTATAATTCAGTTCTGACCCGTAAAGGGGGCCGACGCGGTCCCTCCGGTCACGCGATACGTCACGGACCAAATCATTATGACACAAGTTAGAATTTGACTTGGAAGTTGTGCGATACGAATTATGCAGTTATTTTTTTGTAAAGTACTTAGCAAATGTTTTAATTGATTCTGCAAATCACGACACTCAAAATCCTTACGACCAACTTCAGCGTTGTATAGATATATTTTACAATATAATTCTTTGCTTTTAAAATTAAATTTTCTGTAGTCGTAATTTAGGTGTTTTAACATATTTTGGCATCGCCTAATAATTTTATTTATCTTAGAAATCTTTCTAATTATTTTAACTATTTTGCCTTGTTACTATTTAAATTCAAAGAGGCATTGGCCGTGCCGTACCATTTAGTGTTGAATCACACAACTTAACTGTCTCGTCCACCTTAAACATATCCATTAGTTGTTGCAATTGATCATTTTGTATTCTATTGCTGTGTAACTCTGCCTAAAGCGATTGAATTATCAGAAGGGAGTGTTCGTAGCGCTCCCGACAGTCGTTCCTGTCATTGACCGGCGCAGCATCACGCCTAATGTTTAATTCGGCTAATTCGCCTTTTGATTTAGTTTTAAAAAGTATAACTGATTTTATCTCTATTTCGTGATCATCGCGCTCGCTCACGAAACTGTTACATAACTCTTTGGATGCCTAAGTTCTAGTTATAGGTTGTTTTCAATTTTTGTTTTAAATCACGAGTAGTCGGTCTACGACTCGCGATGTATAAAGTAAACGGAGAAACAGCCAAGTTAATTATAGTTTGATATATAATTAATGTAGAATAAAGGTGTATTGATATGGGGAGTGAACCTACGATATGCACTGCCGCGACGACACATACTGTAATTCAAGGCGCACGCACGACGAAGGTACACGCGAATATTGATATTGTGTAATGATCTTGAATAAAGTGTTATTTAAGAAAATACACATATGTTATATTTACAATAAATTAAATAGAAATTCACAATACTTAAGATTCAATGATCAACATTTTATTTATTAAAAAACATTTTATTGTTTCTTTAGATAGCTCGCAAAAACAACATAAAATTTCACGAAATTATTAATGATAAACGTGATTGTTAGAATGAAATAGAAATGGATTAAAGCGTTAATATACATGATATATTAAATCGATAGCAATACAAAAATAAGACAAAATGAATTATTTGCGGTAACTCCAGATAGTCGTGAAGCAGTCTTGTACCCACGCGCGGTGGCGTCCGGCGAAGTTATGTAATAATGGCACGAGTTTAATTGGTTCCCTTTGATATTGTTGTAGATTTTATATTTGCTTCACTATATATCTGTGTTCCAAATTATAGGTCGTAAGATGATAATTAAATAAGATTTGTTTTTCTGAAGAACGCCTCAAAAAAGCCTCATTGATGGTGCCGCGTCGAGAGCACTGGGTCTACACGCATTTAATGCGCAAATAAAACGAATGGGCTCTTACATGTCATTGAAGTAAAAGTCTAGCTAGTTATAGTGGTCATACCCACCTCCCCAGTCCACGAGTGCCGACGATGACACCTTAATAACTGCTTTCCTGTCGCCTCTCTTTTATTTCCTCAAGGCTACTACCAATATATCACTTTCACTTAATTGTTGTTATGTATTTTAATCCAACAAAAGGTAGCGATATATAAAAAAAATCTACACGCAGTAGGACTAGTACCAAAACAAGAAGATTTCCGTGCGCTAGGAGCATAATTCTGAAGCATGAAATCTGCCATGCTACTTATGCTACTAAGCGACTAGAAGAATAAAGTAGACACGCCGACACCAGAACTTATTCAGTCCGCAGCGAGCGCTTGACCTGCTATTCTCGGACTTTTGAAGAGGCCGTTCGAAAGCCGAAACTGTTGGGTGTGGCGAAGGCGCCACCGTCAAAGCCTACGAAGCGCTACTCTCTTATCGCTTAAAATTTGAAGAAAATGTATATGTAAATACTGGTATGTTCCGGAGATATTGAACTTCAAAGAAATAAAGGTTTTGTGAATATACTCGGAGACTGATCGACCGATCGAGCTGTTTTTCCCGCCGATTGTTGTGCGCAGATTGTAATGGCTGAAGCGTTCGAGAGAGGCGGCGGACTAAACATTTCCATGAGGTGAAAAAACGTTCGTCGGGGCAACTCGCTAAAGTTTCATTGATCGCTCTATGATCAATGACAAAAGTTTTCGTTCTTTAAAATTGCATAAAACGCTGCAAACGCAGAGGTCTTCAACTTATTTGTTTCGGAGATATTGCAGTTGAAAGAAATAAAGGTTTTGTCAATATAGCTCAGATGATAAAACATTAAATTTTGGAAATTTGTTTTTAGACATATGTATAATCTGAAAAGACGTATTATGGGGGCGAGCGAGAGCTCAAGCTGAAGGTCTGCGTGCTTGTGGAGGCCGCCGGCGCCCGCCCGCCGCGGGTCGGCGCTGTGCGAACACAGCTAACGCTGTAAAACCGCTAAATCGCGAAATCACAACAAGAGGGCTGTAAATCTGACTATTAAAATCTAAAAAGATTTATTACAGGACATTAAATATTTTTTTATGATCATTTTGTTACGCTGTTTATTCCACATATTTAATCGGCCATTTTAAATTACCGTTTTCAACATCCATTTTTATATGTTAAAATTATGTGTAATTTTTAATCTGTGACGTTGTGCCGAAAGCAAGCGTAGACCATTTTTTTTTTGCTTATAGCAGGAGCATTCACATTCTTATAAATTTGCTCACATTTCTTCGGAAGAAATTTATTATATCAGTTGTGATTAAAACCCGAATGACTGTTTTATGCTGTGGGGTGTTAATTCGCAGAAATCCATAATTAGACGCTTGCCTACAACATGAATTAATTAACAAGTAGCGTGTAACCCACCGCTGACCTTCGAATTCGTTTTTTTACTATTAATCCCTATCCAAAAAATTGAATATTGATTCGAGAGGATTGACAGATATCGAACACCTAAGCGATATATATGGTATAATATCCGATACTTTATCTTAGTCCGCTAAATAGTTATATCGTTATTTGTACGTACGTTCCATTCCAACTAAGAGCATTCTCAGGAAAATACAGAAAGTCACATATACTACGGTTTCAGAAGTGTTCCAATTACCAATTGATGCGCTCCCAACCAGCTCATGTTACTTGCAGTCATCATACAATGAGTAATGCGTCAAAGAGTAACAGAAGCCCATCCATCAGCAGCCACAGATCATCACCAATAGACATGCTTGCCAATTGTCATAGACCAGCTATCCCCGCACCATTACCCAAATTATGACAGACAACGGCGTCTAGCAACGCCGATTAGAAGATAAATGAATTTTTAACACTTGATTAGGGATTCGTATCAGAAGAACAGATTACAGAGTCATCACTGGATTGCATGCTTCATGTTAATGCATGTTGCAGGCAAGCGTCCAAAAGACCGTGTCTATTCGTTGTTAAAAACACAAATGTTAACTTCATATAAAGCACATTCCTAGTGTAAACTGAGCTTTATCGTTTAATACATTTTCCAATATCAATACATTGTTTTTGAAAGTTTACTTTAATATAAACGAAAAACTAAAGAACCCATACTTTCTTCTCTAAAATTTGTTTTGATATTTTTACTTTTTGTTTTTTTTATTTTATATTATATTTTATACATTACTGAGTAATACAATTCTTTAAAAAAAAAGGAATTATGTTTTACATGATATAGCGCTTAATTTTTAAAAATAAAAAAGTTTAGAGATAAAACTTCAGAAGTTTTCATATTAAATGCTTTTAATCTCAAAGACTAAATTGGTGCCCAAGAACAAGACAAATTAGTACTAAGTTGAAATCTGAGTATCTCGTTATCGCCGCGCGCTACTGCAGTAGGCGCCGAACCACAGCCGACGCGAAAGCGGACTCATTCCAACAACTGCACCGGCAGCTTCACCTGCGTAGGGCTCGGCTTCGACATGAACTTACAACCCCTACCATATTACGCGGTATCGAGTGCCCGGTAAGCGGATGGACGTGTCCCCTGGCGAGTGCAGCGCTCACTCTACTAATCTGCAAATTGGACCCTAATCCGGTTTAAATGTGAATGTCGAGAGATTTGGACGTATTTTTTTTTATCATGCCAGAGGCACTATCGGACCTGCAAAAATTTTGATTGGCTGTAGCAGTCGCAACAACTAAAAATAAAATAAAAGGATATGGACATGGATGCAACAGTACTTGAAATTACTAGTAATTCTTTCAAATACGCAAATATTTAGTATGCGTGAACCGTAAGGGGAACGGGTGGAGAGGAAGGGACGAACAGACACTACGCCTACTCGCATATGTATATATTATAGCACTGCGCGCGCGCTCTGGACTCCCTGACCGCCCTAAGTGTTATTATATTGCCCTTTTGGCAGAGCGCTTAAGTAGCTAGACAGATCGGGACGACCTGCTCATCCTAAATCGGGACCCTTGCTACTTAAATCTTATTACACCGCCCTTAGATAGAGTAAGCGTCCTTTGGAATTAAATAGTGTAATATCCTTTTATATTTTCACTGTCGCGACCGTATAGGGCTGATTTTCTAGTTGCAATAAGAGATTTAGCGAAAACTCTATTAAAAGTGTGTTGACACATAACTGTTACTATAAAGTAATGTATGAAAGTATCTATGAAATAGATAGACTACAAAGTCTATCTATTTCATAGAGGCTATTGCCATGGGTAGGTGCATAGTTCTGTAATACTCACACTGAACTCAGCGTAATCTCTAGAAGTCAATTTAGCCACTGTTTGGGTACAAACTGTGAAATTATCTCATATTTCACAGCTTTTCCTTGTCCCCCGACTCATTCTCGGCCGCTTTAGCGGTGATAAAACGTGATGGGAGAATGTTTTCCCACGGAAGTTGCCGTAGAATTATTTCTGATGCTCTAACCGTCGTTTGCGATGAAAGTCTTTCGGTGCGGCCCGTGCAGGTTCACGTATCTAGCGCGAGGAATTTCCAGAAAATACTTCGGAAGGGGGAGAAAGATCGCCGGAGTATTAATAGAAGACGGGGGGCGGGGGCGGGGCGCGCCTGTCACCCGCTACACATAAAAATGGATTTAAGGCGGACCCCGCTTTTGTGCCGAAATTGATAATAACACCACGCCACTGCCCTCGGCCGGCTCGAGGGCGGCGGGCACTCACGGACGTCGCACCAAATTATGTTATTTTTATACTTTAATGTCAATAATATACACATTATTAAGGAAAAAATTCGCCTATTTATTCATAATGATGATACAAAAGAACTGATCCATTATATACGTATTGATCGATAATAAAATGACGGTGCATATAATGGGCGGTTACTTCTGATTTATTGAAATTCTCTAATAGTCATTAAAAAGTGTATGAAATATTTGTGTTTAGTTCTTGTCAACTAACGCGACTTTATCACCTAAAATATCTGATTCTAAATTCACCATACAAATGATAGCGTCACGCGGGCTGCACCGCGACGTCAAACGCTTATACTGCAGACGACGGTCTGGGAGATACCGTAGTTCAGACTAATTTATAATAAGACAATACCGCCAAGTGGACTACACGTCGTTCGCTCATGTAAATATTAAGCGAACGACCGTCTGCAGCGAACTCATTACCGTTTGTGACACGTGCTAACACTGTTGACCTTTCCACGGTCGATTCGCGTCCCGACACGAGAGCATTCCGCAGAGCTATCCATCACGAGAATGCCCTCGCAGCTTCACGGTGACCCCGCCGTCCGGCGCGGGCGGCGCCCCCTCGCGGCGTACTAAGGTGTCCCGGGCGTCAGCCGGAGCGAGTTAATTTCCTGTGGCCCGTAAGAGCGCCCCCGAGGGCGGCCGGGCCGAGCGCCTCGTCTATTGTTCATTCCCAAAATAATGTACGAAACATGATCCCCGCGGCGGCGGCGCTGCGCCCCCGCGCCGCTAATGGCCCATTAAAATGCTCGTAACCGGTCATCGCGCCCTCTATCGGGCGACATTCGCCATAAATCGTATTTTTTCGATTATCATCTGAAATGTGGCTTTTGTAGGCTTTCTTGTGAGATAACTAACTACGTATGCTACGACGCTATATATTTCTTTATAAAATTGGCATTTTATTTCTTAATAATACGGTGTACTAAAAACATGTTTCAAAAAGTGCTTTATGTTTTTTTACGTGAATGTGTTCCGACATAAATTGAATACGACGCATAAATACACGTCGTATTCGGTTTACGAGTAATTTATGAACGATAAGTATATGTAAAAGGCATAAATTATTGTGTAGCTTATGGTGTAGTTACTAAAACAAATATCAGTACACTATCAAATAAAATCATACCAATCTATAATAATATAACAATATTTTATGAAAAAAAAATGCTTTCCTAAGTGAATAGACAGAAACATAAATTTTTTTTTTCCGGTTTTATCGTTCCAACTTTCCGCTCAAAAATCGATGATTTTTATAAAGTTAAGAAAGTTATTGTTTTCAATTTGATTTTCGAAAATTTAGGTTTCATCAGATGTTGAAGTTTTAAGGTCCTTGGAAGCTTTTTCAAAGGATATCCAAATGTGTCCGTGTTCAAGTATGTATTGTGTGTGTATGTGCGTGTTCGTGCGTGCGTGCGTGCGTTTAACCAGCTCTATTTTAAGTGAAACTGCGTTAAGCGCTACGAACTTGATTGAAATTGGTTCTTGTATTGTATGAGGTGTTAATTCGCGGAAAAGTAGACGCTTGTGCAACATGCATTAACAGCATGCAACCACAGCTGATTCGAATCTGCTTCACTACGAATCTATCCAAATGATTGAATATTGATTCAGAGGATTGACAGATATCGAACACCTAAGCAAGTGTTATTTATTATTATAATTAATTCCGCCAACTATTAATACGTTGTTATCGTTAAAACAAACAACAACCTCGTTAGACAGTCATAATCAAAGAGCGACGAATTAAGACAGCCACAGATTACCGATAGACATGCTGTCAAAACAGACCATCACCAACATTACCCGTTACAGCAAGCGTTATAATGGCAATTTATAAACGTCAATTTGGTCGTTGAGCATATTATTATTATCCAAATTTCGAAGATTCCAAAACATTCAAACGTAACCCCTTTGCGATCATTATTATGACCGGTTTCTAATAGATGTTTAGCAAAATGGGATCTCGATTTATTATTTTTAAATATGTTCATATCTTTTTCCAACGTCCGGTTTGTCCTATATATATTGATTTACAGTCATCACAAGTTAATATAAATTCCAGATTTTTATTATTGTGTAATTTATCTATTGTTACATAAAGTTTTCAAATTATTATTTGTTTTAAAGGCCGTATAAATATTATGTTTTTAATAATCTTGAAATTTTCTCCGAAATTGTAAAATATCAAACTAGCTATATATTTCTTTTGATCTTTGTGTGTTGATATTTTATATACTTTTTGTTTATTAAAGTCCATCAATACATTTTTGCTATATTTTCGCCGTGCGGTTTGGTCAAAAAGGAAATTATGATTGGCAGGGTATGGTGAATCGTATCATTATTTTAGGTTGATGGGTATGAAAATATACCAGCACGTGGTTTTATTTTAAATTATGTCTATTATTTTTCTCTATCTAGATTAAATGTTTTTCCTTTGTAATTAATTGAATATGATTATTAATAACACATTAAGTCGTCCATTGTTAATAATACAGGATATTATTGTTTACTAATTTCGATTCATCCATAAAATTCGGCCATTAATGACTTTGGTGAACATATAGTTTTTATAAATTGATTATTATAACGAAATAATTTTGATTATGCACAATTCGTTAATTTTATATCGTAAGCCTGGATGTTGTCTATCTTTTATAATTACATTTTCGAACATAATGTTCAATGAGATATTGCTTTAATATCTTTATTTTTAACCAAGTTAAACTATTAACCAAACCATATTTCATTCAACCCAAAATATGGTTTGCTGGTATAATAGTTTAGACTTGGTTAACAAAATTAAAGATATTGTCCTTCCAAACAATAGCAAATTTATCTCATTTGACGTAGACAGTTTATTTACCAATGTTCTCTAGAGAATGCCAACAATATAAAAAGATTAGTTAGATAAACAAAAAACTACATCCAGGCGAGAAGAACGATATCTTAAAATTAACAGAATTGTGCATGAATCAAAATTATTTCCGTTATAATAATCAATTTTATATACAAAAGAAGGTCTAGCTATGGTTCACCTTTAAGTCCATTAATGGCCGAATTTTTATGGATGAATTTGAAATTAACATAGTAAACAATAATAATATCCTGTATTATTTTAGATATGTGGACGATATTATTATGTGTTGGCTGGGTAATTCAATAGAATTAGATCTGTTTCAAAATTATATTAATGGCATACACCCCAAAATTCAATTTAAACTAGAGGAAGAAACAAACAATTCTATAAATTTTTTAGATTTGACCTTAACCAGAAAAAATAATAGACATGAATTTAAAATATATAGAAAACCCACGTGCACAGATATTACAATACCCATTTCTTCTTGTCATCCATGGCAACACAAATTGGCGGCTTATAAATCAATGATACATCGGTTATTCACCATACCCTTAATAATCATAATTTCCTTTTAGAATTAAATACCATTTACAGTATAGCATTGGCAAACGGATATAGCAAAAATGTATTGATGGACTCATTAATAAAAACAAAAAGTATTATAAAGAAAAGTATCTATCCAACACAATCTAAAGATCAAAAGAAATATATAGCTAGTTTGACATATTTTGGTACAATTTCGAGAAAATTTCAAGATTATTAAAAACATAATATTTATACGGCCTTTAAAACAAATAATAATTTGAAAACTTTATGTAACAATAAAGATAAATTACACAATAATAAAAAATCTGGAATTTATAAATTAACTTGTGATGACTGTAAATCAATATATATAGGACAAACCGGACGTTGCTTTGAAAAAGATATAAAGAACATATTTCGGCCTTTTAAAATAATAAATCAGACAGATCCCATTTTGCTAAACATCTATTAGAAACCGGTCATAAGCTTAATAATGATCACAAATTCGATGTCTTGTGTGTGTGAGAAGGTTACGTTTGAATGTTTTGGAATCCTTCGAAATTTTAAAACATAAAGATAATAATAATATGCTCAACGACCAAATTGACGTTTATAAATCGCCATTATTGGACGCTTGCCTGTAACTACTTGGGTAATGTTGGTGATGGTTAGTCTGTGACATTTGACAAGCATGTCTATCGGTGGTGATCTGTGGCTGTCTTAATAATGTTTTCGTCGCTCTTGACCATTGCATGACAGCGGCCTGTCTAACGAGGTTGTGTTGGTTGTTTTAACGCTCCTTGCACCCTGGTGGATGACTGTCGGCAATTTCTGAGGATGTGCCTTGTTGGCATGAAACGTACGTAGAACTAAACAATTTAATAGTTGGCGGAATTAGATAATTATAATAATAAATAACACTTGCTTAGGTGTTCGATATCTGTCAATCCTCTGGAATCAATATTCAATCATTTGGATAGAGATTCGTAGTGGAGAGGCAGATTCGAGGGTCAGCGGTGGGTTGCATGCTGCATGTTAATGCATGTTGCAGGCAAGCGTCTGAAATTGGTTCCTATTTTTGAGAAATATCATGGACTAAAAGTTTTAGATAAATTGTTTTTTTATAATAATTTTTAGATTCTTCAATGAATTCATTTTTGAAATAAAATCTATTTTTATTATTAAAGAGGTATGTTAAATGTCACAAGTAATAGGTATTGAAATATAATGGATTAATTAAACGATATAGTTGTCGAATAGTGAAAACAAATTCATAAATATAATGTTTAGATTGCTTGAGTTATAGATTTTTGAAAATTTTTTTAAAGAATTTTCGGGGAGCATTCGAACATGCGAGCGACCTGAAAGTAGGTGGTCATCGCTGCCCACGGACACTCGTAACCCTAAAGGAGTCATCAGTGCGTTGCCTGCTACTTGACCAGGAACGGGATATCTAATAAAGAGGAGAATGGACTCTTAGAGGAGGAAGTAGGCTCATAGAGAAGGAGTCGTTGCGATCGAGGGAGAATGAGGTGGTAGAAGGGGAATGAACCGCCGGAAATCTCACTTTCTAAACGGAACATTAACTGTTACGGTAGCCGGTAGCCGTCTATTTTGTAAGAATGTGATATCTCACGGATCGAGCCGGCCTATTTCGTGCTACAGCCGAGTAGGCCCGAACACAGTTCTATTGCATCTGTTGCAAAATCTGAATACTTTTCGAGCTCAAATTTAGCATAAAATGCTGTTAACTCCATTCAAAAGATATCTTGGAATTATAACTTGGATTGGAATAAACACGTAAACAATAATATACAGTTTTGTTGAATTCTTTTACCCTACACACTATAGTTTTTAGTTAACGAACGTCCCATCACTAAATCTTTAATACTAGCGATTCCACTCAAAAACATTTCCATGGTCACTGCCAAAGCGACGTCCGCGCCGCCCCTGACTCCTCGACGACGACCATCGACGGGTACTAACTAAACACAATTCCAGCGCTACAGTACGCGTACAGGCTTGATGGCAGTCGTCGAATTCGCGAAACCGGTAGACCCTTACCGTCCGGCTTTGGGCGAACGTCAGCCGCGCGGCCCTTGGCCTGTAACGCAGTTGTGTTCGCAGACACGCACTCGTCGACGCCGGTGGTGTGCCTGGTCATCGAGGGCGGCACCAACACCGTGCGCGCCGTGCTGGAGTACGTGACGGACTCGCCGCCCGTGCCGGTGGTGGTGTGCGACGGCAGCGGCCGCGCCGCCGACCTCATCGCCTTCGTGCACAAGTACGTGCGCCCGCGCCGATTTATCGTGCCCTCTTATTAGCTTACAGTCGTTTCTTTCAGTTTCAATTCTTAATTTTTCCTAAATTTATTTTGTAGAGTTCCCGCATGCATCGTAATAATATAATAATACCTCTTTTACTTTTTTTTTAATGCTGTGTGAAAAAAATGCTTTTAGTTAAATTTCCACAACTTTTTTCAATGCATTTCGAAGGAACAACTGAATCAACAGAGAATAGATGATCACCGCCGTCCATAAACACTCGTAACTTCAGAGCAGTCACCAATACGTTGCTGGCCTTTTGAGAAGGAATAGGGTATCCAATATAGGGGAGAGTGATATATTTTAGGGGGAGTGGGTCACCGGAACGCTCACTCGCTGGACGAAATCTGTTGGATTTGGATGGCAAAAGTTGTTACTTCACGTTCATGTTCTGTGAGAGTGTGGTATCTCAAAGGTCGGGTCGGCCTATTTCTGTATTAACTGTAGCGAAGTTACTACAGAACGACACGCACCAAACAAGAGCTATAACAAAAGGAATAGAACAATCACTTAACAATTTGTTTCCGTAGTATGTCTTTAGTTACTTTAACTGTAAATGCAGTTCGATAATACCAAATAAATACACTTCGTGAGGGATTTCTTACCTAGTCTTTATAAGGTAATAAATACCCTTTTATTTCAATTAGATAGGCTTTATTATATAATAAATTATTTTGAACTCGATTACATCTGCCTATCTTTAAGTTAAAAATAATAAAGCCCGAATTGTGGCTAGGTTTAAACAATTAAATTACAATATTAAGTTAGTTTTTCTTGCTCAAAAAAATGAATAAACACATTAATTAACAAACAAAAATATCATAATTGTTTTATGTGATAAATTAATTTATAATGTTCGCTTTTAATGCAAAAATGGTTTCTAATATAAATAAATAGAAATATTGTGTTACGGATCTTTTGAGGTATAAAGACTTTAACACATACAAAATTAGATTTTCTTTCATTAAATGAATTAACGATTTATCACAGAAACGGTCCTATCGTGTTTCAAAGCGAATTTTCAATATGTGCCGACTTCATAAAAAGTTCTTTTATGAAGTCGGCACTTTTATTATTTCATTCGAGTGAAGCTTTTACGAATTCCATTTCTTTTCACATGTTCGCATAGCTCGTGGTCGCGGTCGCTAATACAAATTAAATAATGATCTGACGGGCGCAGAGATGAGCCCGGTACGACAGAGCGCGCCCGCTACAGCGGCCGGCCACTCCGAACAAGAGATATTTCATAGGCCCAAAGCCGCGAGGTCGAGCTCAGGAATTATTTATTCGAGTCTATTTTCACTTTCGGCTTCGTGCTACTATAATATTTACCTGCTGTTTTGTTTTCGTTATTAAGTTCCCGATGCATGAATAAAGTATTACTTGCGTATTTTTTCATGCATACTTAAGAGGTATTTCATGCAGTTGTATTCCGAGTACAAACCGGAATATTATACAATTGCTGGAAAAAATTTATAAAGACATACATTTTTGGTGAATTTACTTTTGAAGTAACTCTAGAAGTACTTGTAATAAAATAATTTTAAATAACCTACGTCTTTAATGTACTTTGTACCTTATTTTAGCCGTAATCAATTTGGAACGAATGAAATTCGACGCTTATATAATAAAGGCTATCTAGTGGTATAGTTTCACAATTTTCACAAAAATTTGTTATAACGACGTTTGTCAACAATTTTATAAAAAGACATAATTTATAAATAGACATAGATAGGTGTACCCAAATAGATGAAATTTCTTTCTGGAATAAATAGGACCGCCGCCCGCCCCCGACTATTTTTATATTAAATTGAAATTAAGCTCTCGTATAATAGATGCGGGGGGGCAGGCGGGGGGGCGGCAGCCGGGCCCGATCGCGTCCGAACGCACTGTGACCGCTTTATTGCGTCACAACGCTCCAGGAAAATTCCGTAGAGATCGTCTAATGCAAACTGGCCGTACACTGTATTAGGTAAAACAGTGTCGTACAGCGTCCGTACGTAGTCAAAGGACGATCCTCACAAAGCTAAAGCTCAGAGCTCGCCCTGGTTCTCCTCCAGCGATTTGCGTACGCGCCGTTAGCGGCGGTCATGACGGTGATATGGAAATTTGGAATTGAACTCTGTGTGCGTCAAAATTTTATTTATTTTTTCATAATGATAGAGACAAATACGCATGTAAAAAATAAGCTAGTTCAGTAGTATTGCGTATTTTTAGGGTTCCATACCCAAAGGGTAAAAAACGGAACCCTATTACTAAGACTCTGCTGTCCGACCGTCCGTCTGTCATCAGGCTGTATCTCATGAACCGTCATAGTTAGATAATTGAAATTTTCATAGATGATGTATTTCTGTTGCCGCTATAACAACAAATACTAAAAAACAGAATAAAATAAATATTTAAGGGGGCACCCCCACAACAAACGTGATTTTTTTGCTCGTTTTGGCTCGATATTGATAACGGCAACAGGTCGACGCTTGAAATATTCACAGAATATTTAGTTATATATTCACTTTAGAGATGGACGATATACATCGATGTGTTGCAAACTAAAGTCAAAACTTCCTCCTATTGCTACCACAACGGGTTATACTCAAATAGATAACGTGTTTAGCAATATTGATTTGAATGCTGGCACATACTGCGCCCTCTTTAGTTACCATAACCCTTTATGGATACAATTTCGAATTGAGTATTAGATTTAACAACAAATAAAATTCCGTACCATTGTTATACATAATGGAACGGAACACTTCATGCGCGAGTACGACTCGCACTTGGTCGGTTTTTTTATTATTATTCCATATGGTCATTAAAGAAATATTTCATTTTATATTGTTACAATGTGACTCTATGCGCAATGTGCGAATAAATCTTTTTTTTTCCTTAAGAATCTATATAGGCCGCAGTACGTAAATTGGACGGGGTGCGAAATAGTGTTAATTAACAGTGAAATCGCTGCGTTAGGTTTCGTCTAACGCAACTTATTTGTGCATCTTATACCGAACGCGTGTATCTTTCTTCCACCGCTGATTTATAGCTGATATTTATTTTAAGTCATAATTTTAAGCTTTCGCTGCTCGTAGTGTTAAACGTTATTCCCATTGTTACCACTTGTTTCATGTGACATTTTAGAGTTTCAATTATCTAATATATTTTATCAAATAAAAGTAAATACTTATAAAATTATGTACATACATACTTTCGGTATCATAAGCGTTGCGCCTATAAGTTATCCTCTTTGTTTATTGTGTATATTCCAATAAAAATAATTTCTAAAGTGTAAATTTCAGTCGCACATCGAAACTAACGCGCACCATTTTTTCGTAGTCCGGACGCACGCGGCCCGGCGATATTTCTTCAGCCGCAAATATTGGTCCAAACCGCGAACTCGCCGGCGACGTACCGGCTGGAAATAATATGACCGGACGCGCCGCCCGCGCCGCGCGCCGGCGCAGATAAACTTTTCATATAAATTGTTTCGATATCTAAATAGCTCATAGTGATATTGCATTCTTTTCCATTTCTTCATCAACGTCTAGGGACATTTATATAGGACTCATTTTTATTTATTTTCCATCTCTTTTTAGGTTTCCGTACCCAAAGACGGTCAACGGAATCCCATTAAGGGCGTACTCATATAAAATACGTATTTTTAAACATTTTTTTTAATGCTATGCTAACGTAATCAAAAACGGCAATATATACAAGGATTTTATAAAATCAATCGAATTTAATATGAGTAATTGTCCCAATTTTAAACTCAAATAGTAAGAAACACAAATATTTATCAGACTCCTGTCCCGAAAGATCTGTATAATTATCAAATTCAAAATATCTTTTTTTCATAGATTATAAAATAACACCTGAAATAAGTTGAACACCCTTTTTTACTGAGAGAATGTATAATGTTCTTAAATTAATATAAAGGTAAATGTATACGCATAGGGACTCTATTGAATATGCGCATACAAACCCTCCTAAATGAATTTTTAATTACATAGTCCACTAACAAGTAAAAGCATTTTATTTCCAATACTTAGTTAATGCGGATCACTGTTTTTTAAATATTTCTACTTTTTTTCACATATTATAAAAATATAATAAATTTTCGTATAAGAATTGGAATGCCAAAGTTGTGATTCCAATTTTCTCAAACTTTATTTTGTGAGATACAAGCTCGGACGGCTTGTGAATCGCGCGAACGGCTCGCTTTTGCAGCACGAAAATTCTATAAATCTACGTCATGTCCCCAGAACAAGATATCAGATGCAGATATCAGATGACCATACAACATTAGGCTATGGAAACAGCCAAAATAAACATAACTAGTGGTGTCGATGTCTGATAATTTTCGTATTTTGTTGATTCATAAGTGGCAGAGCTAAGCCTTTTCTGCAACTTACTCATAGGAGGTTATTATCTATTACTATTCTCTAGTCATTCCCAGAAAAACGGTAGCATTAACAAACTGTGATTCTTCATTATGTACTGTAATAGTTCCGGATGCATATCTTACATTTCGTACTAAACTTGCTATAAACCATTTCTTTACTTTCGAGATAGTATTCTTACATCGTAATAAGCAGGCTGTTGTCTTATAACTTTGAATAACAAAGAAGTGTCAAAATTTTAAAAGCAAAGAAGTGCAAACAGTACTATCCCATGAACATGCTCAACAAGTTTAGGTAATTCATTTATATGTATACACTATAAACAGAAAAAAAACCAAAAATTGTAAGTGAAATGTGATCGTTTATAAGATATTAATTTATTATTATAAAAATTTATTAACAATTGATTTAAGTTTATTTTTCGAAAAATGTACCATTAACTTATCATTATTATAAATTAAGAAGAATAAAAAAATTGGTTGCGTGTACTTATGTACGCACGTGAGAAGTTATACTTCTTTGGCATCATTAAAAAGTAGTTTTTAATTGCATGCAAAAAATTAATTACAATGAAATAATAAAAGGACTAGAAAAGGATAGTCAACACGGCCAATAAAGGTCAGTTTAAGAAATGGTTATACACCCTCATACCATTCAGCCTTCGGCACCTGCTCACCTTAGCATTGGGTCATCCATCTAATCAATCAGACATAATCCACATTCATTACAAATGGAACGAACTTTGTCCCAAATTTGTTGGAGTTGCCACGCCAACCAAGATACTCGTCAAGACGAATCAAACGGGCCCAAACCAATCTGTTAAATTTGTGTCACATTGTTAATTTTGTGTTACACTGATGCGCGCGCATCTTAAAATTTCACTCTATTCATTTTTTCATAACGCGCCTAAAAAAGTATAACTTCAAAAATTTTATTTTGATACTATAAATTTTGGAAAGAATTATGTTTAATTTTTTTATGAGTACACGTAAAAGTTTTCATCGGTACGAATTAATTTAGTTTTATGGACTTAAAAACAAAAGGCAGAAGAAGCAATCATATTTTTTCACATTTTGAGCGTAAGCCAAAACTGATCCAACTTTGAAAAAAACACCAGTTGAAGTCCTAAAGTAAGCCCATTCACCCATTAAAAATATAATGCCAGGTGTAAGGTACAGACGGTTTTTTTTTATTTTTCTAATAATTTACCTTGTATTTAAATTACAATATGAGATATTTCTGAAATTCCTTCATCTCAATAAATCCGAGAAATCACTACTACGACTAAATCCTAAGTCAGTATAGCGACAGCAGTTACTTAGAAAAACGGCCGTCACACCCCGAGAGGCGCGCATAAACACCTCGTAAGGGTTCTTTTGTGACCTTTGAGGTGCAGAATCCAAGAAGTTATACGAGAAATCGAGAAGGTGTAGGTGGTGATACCCATTGTATCTAATATCGGTTCATGTAGACTAACTAATTTTCGAAAATAAAATTTCTACAGCATGAATTTGATCATTAAACAGAGTGAGCGATGTCTAGATGTCTAGAGTAAAACATCTATGTCTGCGTTAAATTCACTCGCAAGTCCCTAGAAGGGATGAAGGCCAAGAAGAATCAGACTTATAGACTTGCATATACAGCGCTTCTGTATAGTTTATTTATTTATTTCTTCTAACTGTGTTAACGCAAGTTTCCTTTTTTAAATAAATAAAAAGGTACCATAGGTACATGTGCATATATATCATGCATATCTACACAAGTGCGTGACAGATTATTAATATTGTGAATATTTTTTAATTACTTATTATTTAACAAAGCAGCAACGTAGCTCCAGCAATTTTGGGCTCGTTTGATTAAATGGCTACGGCAAAGTCAAAAAGAAGGGTTTTATAAGGTCGGGGAAGAAGTTTTTTCGAATTACATAAGTAAGAAGTTACAGCAAAATCTCTTTAGTTGTGCTGTTTGTATCTGGCTAGTTTTGATACAATTAAATAGATGACATTTAAAAAAATAATAATAAAAAGTGAAAACGGTGTTCCGCCATTTTTCTATTGTTTTTATATTCATCAAAATGAGTGAATCTATTGTAAAAATTCGATATATTTTGTAGTTTTATTATTTACAAAAGAGGAAAAGAGCAGCAGAAGCCGCGAAAAAAAATTATGACGTTTATGGACCTAATGCAGTGTCGGTCAGAGTAGCATACGACTGATTCAAGCATTTTCAGTTCGGTGATTCCGATGTCAAAGATGAACCTTGCTCTGGTCGATCTGCTATGGATTAAGACAATGCCATTTTAGAAAAAGTAGAGCAATATCGGCATATTAGATTTTATGACTCAGCTGAAGAGCTGTAAATTGATTACAACACAGTTTTGACTCATTTTAAAAAAGCTGGGTATATAGAGTCTAGATACTTGGGTCCCACAAGAACTTACTGAAAAAAATGTAACTAATCGTGTACTTATTTGCGATTCTCTATTGAAACGTAATAAAACCGAATCGTTTTTAAAAGATTGATCACTGGTTATTAAAATTGGTTTACTAACGACAATAATGTGCGAAAAAGATCGTGGTCAAAAGGCGAGCGAGCTTCACAAACTACAGCGATACCCGAGTTAACTCGCAATGAGTTGATGCTATGTGTATGGTTGGATTGAAAGGATAGTACTCATTATCAGCTTTTACCACCGAACAAAATCATCAATTCGGATCTCTACGGCAAATAGATAAAGAAATTTTAACAAGAATAGAGAAAAAACGGCCTGAATTGATCAACAGAAAGAGTGTGGTTTTTCACCATTATAACGCCAGAGCACACACATTTTTAGCCATTGAGTAAATATTGGGAGAATTTGGTCGGTAAGTGTTAATGCATAAACCATATAGCCCTGAGCTTGCACTCTCAGATTTTCACCTGTTTTAGTCTCTTCGGAATGCTTAACATCAAGAGAAAACTGTCAAATTTACTTGTAGTATTTTTTTAGTCAAAAGTCCCAAAATTACTAGAGCAGTGGGATTATTTTACTACCTGCTAAATGACAAGAAGTTGTGGAAGAAAACGGCATATGCGTAATAATTTAATGTAAATAAAATATGATTAAAAATTATCTTGAATTTGTATATGAAATGCAAATAAAATTTTCCGACCTTATATTATGATTTTAACCGTCTATGTATGTATGATACTGTTTAAGTGAAGAGACCGGCATACCGAATAACACAACACTTTACTTAACACTCCTTGTACATTACACTTATACTTCCCCTATAATTTCTTTACTAGCCACAAGTGAAATAACGTACGATAAGTTATCTGAACCCCGTCCGGTCTCCAACAGCTTCTAAACTTGTGAAATAAGAGCCTAGAGCGGGCGCCGCGCCAGCTGGCGGCCGCGCGCGACATCGCGGCCGAGTGGGTGCGCCGCGCCGCTACGCCCTCTTGTCCCTTCTACCGCCCTGTCGAGTCCCTCGGCCTCGCTAGTGTAATTCCTTAATGTGCCCTATGTTTCCTGATAAGAGAAAAGATTGTTTATTTCTGTTTCTTTATTTTGACACATTTCTCGAATTACTCCAGGCACTCCGAGGCTGAGTCGTGGACATGGTTTCGAAACCTTAAAACACTCGTGTGTTTTAAAGATTTAACGCCGTGCTTGTCATTATTTCTGTATTACATCTAAGAATTACATTTTCAGTGTTGACTTCTCTCATAACTTTTTATAAATTTATATAAAAATTCTCTATGATATTTTGCAAAAGATACTGCTTATATCACCATTTTCTTGTATTAAAAATCGTTAAGTAACTATGTAATATAGAACACATTATAAAATCGGTACTAGTATTTTCATAATGAACCATTTTTCTCCAAGAAAATATTTATTTATCCCTTATGATCACTTCCATTGAGAATCGTTATAATAGTAAATCAAATCAAATCACATTTTGCTGACAAAAATACACTTTTTTTCAATTTCAATAAAATTATTAAAAAGACGGTAAACTGCAAATTGAATTCTTTAAATATGTGAATCGTGTAATTTACTTAAGATACAATTGATAAAAAATTAAAGTATTGTAAGTATTTCGAGTATAATTTAGACTTGGACATATTTTGTTAAAAGCAGTCGAGGACGCCGGCGGCCACAGCCCCACTAAATCCGGTCAACTCTTATAGCGTCCACTGCAAAAATCACAAATTATTTGGAAATTCAATGAAAACAGTATTAATGCATTCTTTTAAAACTATCCAACTACAATTGCATCTCTTTTGTGCTGTTTCTATTTCAATCTTCAAAAGTTCAAATTATATTTTTTTTGGTATGGCTATAATGTTATCTTTACTTTATATGGTTTTGCGCTAAGCTACCGACCGTGCGCCAGGTACGCGACGGAGAGCGGCGAGCAGTCGGTGCTGGAGTCCATGCGCGAGTACCTGGTCGGCACCATCCAGAAGACCTTCGAGGTGGGGTTGACGCAGGCTGAGTGCCTCTACGGCGAGCTGCTGCAGTGCACGCGCAAAAAGAACTTGGTCAGTGCTTTCTAATATGTAGTTTGATTTATTTCATTCATTGATTCGTTCTTCGCGATAAAAAATAGAGAGTGTAAATGTTGTATTGTATCCAACCGATCCGACGGTGAGTAATTATTTTTTAACTCTCAGTGAAAGAGTGTAGTCATTGACGATGATTGACAACCCGTTAACGTGTTTCAATAAGTCGAATAATGATTATTTCATTATATTGTGCGATCTGATACGTATCACATTCTATTACGATCGGACTTGTATTAAATCATGTAAAGTTGATATAAAAACACCTACATGAACATTTTTTTTACATTAACATTATTAGGAATTTCAGAGGGTCGGCTAAGAATGTCTAACTGCTTTTGCCTTTATTGTGTAATCTATCGGAATTTGGAGGTACGACGAAGCGGTTTAAAACACACTCGTGAGGTGCGCGAACCCGCGTGTGTACCGCACGGACATGTGTCGCCACACCTGCCGTCGCCGCCATAATGACAAGTGCTATTTTATGCAATAGATCGTGCTTTTTAATTTAATGTTGTACCTTCATGTACATATGCAATACATTTAATATATATGTATAATCTGAATCAATCTTAAGACAACCTTTGTATATATTACAAAAACGATAAGTTTACAAGTTTTTTGTTCAAAATTTGTTGTGCTATACTTTGAGAAGCACTTGTCTCGAGACTCCGTATAGCGTAATGACTGAAAAGAAATTTGTATTACGATCGAAAT
Source organism: Eumeta japonica (assembly GCA_005406025.1). NCBI lineage: Eukaryota > Metazoa > Arthropoda > Insecta > Lepidoptera > Psychidae > Eumeta > Eumeta japonica. The sequence goes on along the minus strand of BGZK01001535.1, from coordinate 64,266 downwards.
TCTTTATTAAGTACTAAGACGCGAGGGAAGAGCTCATGACTTCCAGAGCCAGTGCGCCTCAAAACGACCGGTGTCGAGAAAATGCTCTAAAAAGTCGACAGCTAGAAATCTCTTCCAGCCAGATTACGGTCTGGGTTCGTTGATCTTTACAATATAAGCTCTACAGCAGTCACACTGGAGTTTTACGATCGGGTACGTTAATTTTCAACAAACAGCTTTCTACAGACTATTAAAATAAATCCACCGATATGAGACGATTTTTCTTCGCATAATATGCAATAAATTCGTAGAATTCGTCAGGTAATCTTGATTTTATATATTATTTTATTGTTTATATTGGAACGTAACATGTCTAGAGAGAATATATTGATATAAATATGTTATCTTGTATCGCATAAATCTTTTTAAAAAGTTTGTATGTTCGCCAGCACCTTATGTCGAGACTTATGTTTTCTCATAAACTCACGCCTGATCGGGCGCTTTTTAACAGACTTCAAAGTCGGGGTGGTTCTCAATTAGACCGTTTTGGATACATTACTCGATAACGATGCTATATATTAAGCGATTCTATAAATTGTCTTTTTGGGAAAAGTTTAACACCTATGTGGTATCCTTTAAGTTTTGTTTAAAGCCAGTGATGGAGTAAGAGAAGCGGAAGAGAAGCTCTTGAATTTATGGCAGAACAGATTTATATCAGGTCAATCTTTTCAAAATCACAAGCAACGGTAAAATCATGAGGCACTCGTGAGGTAAACATCGTCTTGCCGCTTTACTCTAGGGCATCGAATGGGTGCCAACAGAAGCCTATTACTAAACTTTTGCCCTCTGTCTGTCCATCCATCCGCCCTTCTACCTCTTTGTCTCACATTTAAAAAATTATGTCTTTAACTCGATTCAGTTCGACTTTTTCTCGACATAGTAATACGTTCTAGTGTCAATTATATTGAAAATTCCGAAATAAAAAATGAGATACCAAAAACTTGCGAGTGTGGCTCGCGTTAACAACCCCGAACCGAACAAAAGACAAAATATTTTTAGTAAGTACATAACACGTATTGATTCACTATCGACCGATTTTTTTTTAATAATTCTTCGCTTTGATTTGAAAAGCTTGTAAGGGACAAACTAAATCGTTGAGCACGATTCTTAGTATTTTCGCTGCACAGATTGATTACGCCGTGTTCTGTGACAGCCCATGATTTTGCTGTTGATTTCTTCGCTTAGAATCGCTAAAGAACGCTTCCTCGGTTTTTTTTTAACTTCCTGCTATGTAAATTGAAACATTTTCATAAAATTGAGAAGTTGCTATTGTCACCTCGATTTTCGAAATTTGACTTTTTATCAGATCTTGACCTTCTATGATCCTAGGAATCTATTTCGACCATTTTCTGAGTGATGTCTCTGTGTGTTTGTGTATGCGCGTGCGTATGCTGCGTGCGTTAGTGTGCATGTGTGCGTGCGTGCAAACACACCTTAAAAAAAATGTTAAAAATGTTTTGATAGAATTTTTCTTAAATTACCGCTGCGATAAATTCTAAAAGCTAACAAGCTTGTCTGCTTAAAAGCAAAGTAGATTGTTCGAGACATATCGTTAAAAAATTCTAAAAAAAGAGATTTTTTTTCGAAATAACTTTTAAGGTTGTTAGTGAATTAATGTTTGGTATCAGTCAACTTTCTTTGCTTAAAAAACTGCGTTACATGACGCAAAGCAAATCAAAATCAAACAACGCATTACGTGGATATCGTAGTTTAGAAGTTTAAAAAGGCGTTTTATTTAAATAAATTTAAATGTTGGAACTCGAAACGCTAAAAACGTGTTTAAATTATTGTATATTTTTGAGTTTGAAAAAGCTTCTAAGCTTCCCTTGGATCTTTTAAACTCAAACTAAAACTAATTTACTGCTAGGTATATTTTAAAGACTGAGGTCTAAAGTAACAAAAAGTTTCAAAAATGACCTATAAGGACCACTTTTTTGTTGAATTTTTGAGCTCAAAAAGCTTATAGTAAGTGTTTTATCTTTGAAACAACTATATTTTTGATCTAGAGGACCTCAAATGCACATTGGTATGCTCGTATCGGGAAGTTTTAGGTTTAGCCTGCACGGGCAATTGTTTTACACATTTTTTCAAACTTTACATTCATTTATTTTTTCTAAATAGTGTCGTCTCGTTTTAGTCTGGTCGAGAAGTGAGTTTTCTGCGAAAAATAGTTAGCACAATTTTAAAAATATAGGGTTTGGTTTTTTGGATTCAGAATTTTATTCTGAAAATGGGGAATTTTGGAATTTTTTGCTATTAAAAATTGCAATTGTTATTAACAAAAAACGAAGAGAGAAAAAGGTGGTCTCCGTTTTGTAGCAATAACTTCAAACATATTTAAAAAAGCTCCATTTTGAAAAAAGATTCTGAAAGAGGAGAAAATTTAATGAAAAAAGTCTTGACTCCCGAAATTGTAGCTCCGTTAATTATAATTTTAATTTAACGTTGAAAATAGCGTTCCGCGCGGCAGTTTCAACGTTGTCGCATCGCCGCCATACAAACTAAACGTCACAAAATATTTTTTTTATATAATATTTATTATCAATTTAAAAATTTGAATAAATTATAGTATCATTTAGACATTTGAAGGAATACAATCCAGTTTACAAAAAAATTTTAACTTGATTTTTGTTTAAGTTATTCAATTGTTAATTAAGTAATTTTTCATGAACTTAAGCTAACATAAAATCTATCATAAAAGTTTAAATAATGCAGCTAAAAATCTTTTTCCTCTTGGAGCCTATTCTGATATATTCAATAAACAAGATTCCGGTATAAAAATTTATTAAAGTTTTTTTTATTGGTTTATAATGCTTTTTCGAAGTTAACAAAGAATGAAAAATCCGGCAAATGTAGTTAAAAAAATTTCTTTTACTCAATCTTTGATTTTTAGTGTTTTTTACCTATTTTTTACATTTCATTGCTTAGTTGAAAAATTTTCTAAATCATTTGTTTAAAATTTTTTTATAAACAAATAGACAAATTTAATATTTCTATAATTTTTTTTGCCATTTTATATAATTTTTTTTGCCAGACTTTTTTCATTAAATTTTCTCCTCTTTCAGAATCTTTTTTCAAAATGGAGCTTTTTTAAATATGTTTGAAGTTATTGCTACAAAACGGAGACCACCTTTTTCTCTCTTCGTTTTTTGTTAATAACAATTGCAATTTTTAATAGCCAAAAATTCCAAAATTCCCCATTTTCAGAATAAAATTCTGAATCCAAAAAACTAAACCCTATATTTTTAAAATTGTGCTAACTATTTTTCGCAGAAAACTCACTTCTCGACCAGACTATTTGAGCAATGTGTATTGAAGACTTACCCATAATTAACTAATAAAATATAATTAAACTCATTACTGAAAAAAAATAGTGTTTACAGAAAAAATATAAAGTACCTTCCTAGGCACGAGGCCAAAACAATTTTGCTTTGATAATTAATTACTTCAATCGAAGCCATTACATTTTACGCAAAGCTATTTTCTCTGTGGAATTGTCGTTCTTATATTTTTGTTCCTGGTTTTATTTCCGACTCTGCTCATTATTCCCGGAATCGCTGCGATCTTAAATAAATCCGACATAATTTAATTAAATACCCGGCGCCGTCGTATTGAATTATGACCGGTGTAATTGGATTTCATGAACAACAATATGAACTAGTACTTTGGTGCTTTTTGCGAGAGATAAGGCGCTCGCGCAGGCATGATTTAGAGCGGCACAGATAAAACCGAATAGCCGTGAAATTAATGCGCACACTGCGCACGGGAGAGGAAGACCGTGTCTCGTAACACAAAAGGTACGCCACGAAGGCCGGCGGACGGACAGGAATTCGATTTTACAAAAGTATGGACGTACGTTATTGTAGTATTTTAGTACTCTGTAACGGCCGCTAGATACATTGAAGTTCATGGAGCTCGCAACAACTGATACTCATTTGCAATCGATACAAGCTAAGAGAAACACCACATTTACAAAATATTTGATGACGCAAATTCATTCTGTCGGTGGGCGAGAGGACATTTTCGAAAGCCGGCTCCCAGACTACTGAAACTCAGTTAAGAGCGCGCGGTGACCGGGAACGGGGCGTCCGGCACGACATCCGCGTATGTTTGACCGGCTGGGTCACTCTCACTATCACGTAGAAACAACTTTTACTTCACGATCGACACTGTAGGCGGCGTTGTAATCGCGTGCATTTGTAGCATGGGTTGATGACAGTTATCTAATTTGTATTAATAGATCACTACGTCGTAAAGACATTGTCTCTGTATTATATTTCTTTTTACAATTATTAAATACTTACTTTCACCCGCGGCTCTGCCCCCTGGGAACTCCGAATAAATTCTTTCGTTTTTCATATAGACTGATCGCGCCGTCAACCATAATCCCGATGTCGTTCCTTCTTTCCATTTCAGTCCTGTCTCCGTTTTTATTCCCATTCTGGTACTGACTTATAATCTTGTTCAAAATATACATAGTTCATCAGTGGCTCTGTCCGCGTGGGTATACAGCGAATTTCTCATCTTTAATATCGGTCGATAACGTTATCAAACATAATACCTCTCTCGGTCCCGTTATTGATTCCATAGCAGGAGGACCCTTAATAACGCGCTGTTTTTTTTTTAATATGAAACGACCTAAAATCTCTTGATTCTGATCTCGGTCCTGATCACAATTCCAATCCCAAACCGATGTTGAAATTAAATCTCTGTTTATCATTAATGTTACCAATAACCAATCGGCATAAAGCATTCGTTATATGGCTACGCAAGCAAAGTCAAGAGTAAAAGCTAGTATATTTATAAATTATGACCTATTGGTTATTTTAATATATGAGCTATATTACTATAAAGTTTTAGCTAATTCTGTTCAGCTATTAAAGTTTGATTGAGTAATAAACATACAAACTTTTACATTTATAATTTTAGTAGGATTTTGAAATACTGATGATCCCAGCCAAGCAATAAAATATAGTTATCACATTGATTAATTTCTAATGGAATATAATAATCATTGATATTTATTTAAGGGCTTCAATTCGAGCAAAGCCGCAATGCAATACCAGTTAGTGTTGAAATTGCAAGATTTTCAAATGTTTTATAAACAATCATACCTGTCAAAATAAGTTTTTTACCCTCCGCATTTTTTAAGTGTCACATGTCCTTCCTAATACCTTTGAGAATATGTGTACAAAGTTTCATCATGATCGGTTGAGTAGTTTCCGCATGAAAGCGTATCAAACAAACTCACATTCACATTTATAATATTGGTAGGGATTTTTCATACAATTTTTTCCTCGATTTTATTATTCATTTATTCCATTGCTTTTTAACATTATTTAGTCGTGCAGCTGTATTCCTTTCGAACAATGTTACATTTTCTTCTCAATTTTGTGTTTTAGTCTCATACACGTTGACTGTTCTTGACCCAAAATCGACTAATTCTGAACTAGTTTTTTAGTATTCATTGCATACAGCTAGCCCGATAGACTTCAGGTGTCTCGCCGAGTGCGCTGGCGTGCTACGTCTCCTACATTAATAACAATCTTTCCCATTACCGATTTTCTTTGGAAGTGGGAAGACCCTAAAATTCCATTCACTTATGCACTTATCACGGATCAACAGAAATAAAATTACAAATTTGAAATTTCCAATGGATAGTCCTTACGTATATTATGTCTAACAGTCATTTTTTTTTTCATTCACTCTTTTATAAAATCTTTTTCTTTTTCTTTCCCTTTTTGTACATATAAAGTCAAGACTGTAACCCTATATTTTTCAAAAGCGAGTTTAGCAAAAAAAAAAATGAAAAGCATAAAGATACAATATACTATATATAATTGTATTTAAAGAAACATGCGCATGACTCTTTTTGTATGACCACTGACATATCATACAGTTTCACCTTAGGCCTAAAATATCTAACTATTTTATCAACTATGAATTATAATAAATATTGTTTACACAATTGCAATGTAATACGATTACAAGCAAAAAAAGATATCATAAGAGTCAAAGTTAGTAATATTCTCAATTAAATGTTCAGATAAATTTGATACAGTTTTTTTAAATGGAGAGGTGATAAAAATGAACCCTGTTGTACAAAAAGAGTGAAGTACCTGATTTTAAACTTTGAACTGGGTTCATTTGTCATCTATTTTTGTGCTTGGACTTTCATCCGATTGATGGAATCTCGGCAGTAGGCAGGCAGGTGTGTTTTATCAAAATGTTACGGGCTATGGCTACCTCAAGAACAGAACGCTGTGCACTTCCTAACTGGTGTTTGCGCATCATAACATTAGTCATTATTCTTGCAGAGGTAAAAAGAAAAGATCCTAAAACCACGACAAACACGTGCCACTGATTGTAACCGGGACCAGGAGATTTCGCAAATAATTTCTCTGAACAAAACTTTGTATATTACTTTGTCTTTAGAAATAACCCATAATAGAAACTAATATTAGACAAGAATAGTTTAGTAAACCTACTCCTTTCTAACAAAGAAATGCGGTGACCGGTGGGTCGCCGCATTTCCTTGAGAGACATTCCGTTTTCATAATGCCTGTCCTGACGCTTTTCCAATCAGAAAAAAAAATACCACAAGTTTTTGTATTTTAAAACATGATGTTCGATGTGACACAAATGACAGACCACAGATAAATCTAGTGATCCAATGACATGGACTATTGAGTACTCAAAACAGATACTTTTGAGTTTCTTTTTTTTATGATCCATCCACTGAATCGAGTTTTATGTGCAAAAATTCTGTTTTGCACATATGTATAAAAACGAATTAGGGAGCATCTCGTTCAGAACCTGTTATCGAATTACCATTTTATGAGGGAAATTCAAAGCTAGTAAACACTGTTCATTTTGAGGCGTTGCAACTTGATGACGTTTTATTGAAGTTTTAAGTTCCGTTTTTCAACTTTAAGTCTACTTACTTTAAAAGCACCAATGATTTTCGCGCTTTGATTCATGCAAATACAGGAAACTAATATACATATTACTTATATGACAACGGTGCAGATTAAGAATAACATTTAAATTAACGTTTTATGTACATTTTAAGTTATGTATGTCAAAGTTACAATATTTGTATATATGCTATTTGTAGCTTAATCATGTATAAATGACTTAATGAATCCATATATTTACCGCGGAGATAAAATAGATTCTGACTAAACAATTAAGTTATTTCTAATTCCAGTAATAAGTTTCTGTGACGTCATTTAATCGGGTTCTAAATTGAGGAAGAAACTCGGTTAGGAATCGATAGTAAAATTGAAATCAGTATAGTAACCAAAAACTCGATTGAAATTCTGAGAGCGACCACGATCAGAGCCGAAAGCGGCACCGCGGTCGGTGTTAAGGACAGAACCGACAGGCGTCTGGTTTAGGATCTGGGTCAGAATCGAAACAAGATCGGATTCGAAATCGAACGTGAGATTCGGATCAAAATCGAGAGCGGAACTGCGATTGGAAGCTCAACCGACTCGACCAAAACTGATACTTATTATAAGGCTGGGGTCTGAATTCAAACCGCAAACAGGACCGAGACCAGAATCGTAATCAAGAACGGTACCGACATCGAAGTGGACCGCGATCAGACCGACATCGACCGCGATCAGAACTTGGTGCTACACTCCAGCCTGACGAAGGGCCACCGAGTATTTGCATAGCCTCACGGCGTACCGCGGCCGGTTACGACACAGATGTCGCACTTCCGAGGAATCCCTCCAAACATTGTGTAGGTTCATAATCAACTTCAAGCCAAATGTATGTTATAAAATATCATAGATGTGCATGTTTTTATGATTTCAACTTTGGTATACATCGCCGAGGTAAGACTTTATTCACTTAAAGATAAATTTGGCACCATTAGATCAATGAAAAAAACCGTTCAAGTCCTTTTAGAAACAATGACTTTTTTAAAAACGTTCCGATGAATTGTTTTTGCATCATTTCATTACAATGAAGACGCATTTCGATTTTTCTTCTAACATAAGATACGTTATGTGCCCTCACTCGCAGTGGACTGAACAGGGTACCCGTCACCGGCACGTCCAGGAGCACAGATGACTATCTTTCGTTTCCTTAGCTCAAAAAGCAGACGTACACGTGAGCTGCCGTTCGATTTTATATGGTTACGAAAAAAAGTTTAAGGACAGCTTAGCATCGACAAATTGAAGGGATAAGTCTTTAAGGATGCGTAAAATGCTCTCGACTGATTTTTTGTCCTAAGTTGTTCGTTTTGGGCCATCTCGCTTTTAAGCTTTCTGCTTATGAATCTGAAAAATATCACATTAATTTAGTGTCATTAAATATTTTACGATAAAATGATTTTGAACAAACCTCTATACAAGTTTTTTTTCAAATATCCACAATGTTTAGTTCTCAATACCAACAACCTAACCACCGGCCTCCATGGGCCCGCTTCTCAATTATTGTACTCAATTTGAAATGTACAGTTATACACATTGAATCGAATTAGATTTGGCATTATTTTAAATTAAATTTTTCAAATTTATTAATGTAGTTCCTCTTTGATTTAAACTTAGTGCGATTGCAATTTTCTCGTTCTGTCGTTTATCGGTGCGGTATTTTTTTTATTTTTAATTATTGGTTTAGATTCAGATCAGAAGCATAACTTAAAAATCAATCTAGACAAAAATCTACTAAAATTTATATACAAACAAGCTAATTATTCCGAAGGAGTCCGTGTGAAGGAGTCATGTTAAATCAAAACACGAACACATCAAACAGCAGAAGCATTTGTGATTCGTTTACACAATGATGCAAATTGTGTTTTTCTCGATTACACCTCGCGGCGCAGTCGAGCTGCTTCATAGCTCGTTGTGTATTCAAAAGGGTCGCGTAGGGCTGTTATTTAGATCCATCACATTATGAGGTTGTTTGTTAGCTACAAATTACATTGTTTTGCGCGTACTCGTATTGCCTTACTACTACCCAGATGGTATAGATCTCATCGCATACGTAATCGAGAATGTAAAATACTATCTATTAATAGATATGTCAAATTTATATAACTATCAAAAAAAATCAATCCACAGCCGTCTTCTTCAATAATTATTTTAAAAGCTATGATATAATTTGCATAGGTAATTGCTGTAGCCGAGAAGTCTATTGAACTCTTGCAAGTTACGCTGTCTTCAACAACGATGACGTTGTAAAAGTAACCTAAACATTTAGTTTAGAATATGAATAGTTGAGCTTAACGATGAACACCTAAGGATTCAGTCTTAAGTTGAACAAATTTGAATTCCCTATCTAAGCCGTAACTGAACGTCTAAGATTGCAGATGTCATTTTTTATTTGAGATCCGCTTTCAACCATTCCTCTGCAATGCAAACTTTGCCATTCTCGGATTGAAAAAAAATCTGAAGATTGGTCGTCGTGTCAGGTTTCAATTCAAATCTAGGACCAATAATTGCCCTCGAGCTTTCCTTAGACATTGCTGTTAATAATAATAATAAATCAGTACCTAAAAGCAAGCAAGAAAAATACGTTCTTTCTGTGTGCATGTGACCAAAACAGCGGGCAAAAGCTTGTCTATTTGGCAAAATCTGGCTAAATAACGTACTCTCATACTAAGAACAAATTATTTAAATCGGTTCAGAAGTTTTTGAGTTATAAACATATAAGAAGGCAGACAGACAGAAAGACTTAATTTTTATAATATATAAGGATAAAAGTATGAAAACAAAACTGCTTGTTTTGAAAACTTGTTATGAAATCTGTTTAAAAATTATGAAAATTGTCTTGACCGATTACTGACGGGGCGAACAGAGCACGTCGCCTTGGAAATGAAGTACTAAAGTAAAAAAAGTCCTCTGCATCTAACATCCTCCTTTCCAAAGTCAGTTAAAAAATTAATGTATCATAATGATAAAATGTAGAAAGCTACATGACATTTTTGACAAACGTTCGTATTTTCTTATAGTAATATAATCTTCAGTTTGTTGTTGCGAGTCTCTCTTCAAATAAACAGATTGTCGCGGATTTTTTTTTATAAATCTACTTGTGACAAAAACCCCTCTGCACATAATTTCCATATGATTTAAACGATATGAGCTGCGTACGCAAGGACAGCTACCAAGAGACACGTTTTTTCGGTCTTCGCTAACACACGGCGTCATATCTATGTCATTCGCAGAAAATACGTCACTTATTATTCGATACCTCGTTAATTGTCTGTTACTCAAAATTGCATCCGATCGCCTACAACAGTTTCTGCGGTTGGCCATCACAGACGGACAGCTCTACAGTCTTTAATTTATAGTATATAAAAATTGAGAGACTTAGAACTTACCTATACTACTTTAAAAATCTATAGGTTCTGTCAGTAGATACAATTTTTCTCAAATTTTGTGATAAATATTCATTCTATAGCTCACTAACCCCAATTCTAACTTTTTAAAATTTAGATCTGTCTATCGGTTTGTTTGATCTTTTAGAAGTTAAGAACGATTTGACCAATCTCGATTAAAATTAGTATCTATCTGAATGTTTGTCTATGTGTGTCTGTGCATTGCAGATGCAATTACGAATGCAGGCGCGTGTCCGTATGTGTACATGTGCGTACGCGTGTGCACGAGCGTGTACGTTTGCGTGTTGCTTGTTTATGGCCGTAAGTGAAACTGCGAGCAAATACATTCATCCAAAAAATACATTCATTGCATTCTTTTAATTTAAGCTCAACACAGACGGGTAACGCCTGGTATAGGATATCAATAATTTCTGTATTTTGTTATTTTTTCTCTTTTGATTACAAGGTTATTCTTTTCCAAAAACACAAAAAATATTTTTGTGTACACTTACGTGGATCTTCTTTAATAACTCAGAATGAATGGCGCTTTTATATCTACAGCGATAATGTGCACTTATTTAATTAAAAAAAAACGCTCTTCTGGTAATCCTCACCACGCAATTCATACCCTGAATTTTATGAGTCTGCTGCCTGTTTATGTTTAAAATTGTTTGTACAGTAGTGTAGGGAACATTGAAACACTTGCGAAGAACTTAGATGTGTATTTTATTTCCCTTTAAAAAGATTTTGAATTCCTATTTGAACTTGAAATAAATTTGACTATTTTGAGTTGGAGTACTTTGACCTGGGAAGATCGGGTGGAGCGGTCGCCTGACTCCCGAGACTGGAGCTGCCCACTTACGCCTGTTGCCACTGCGGTAGTGGCAAAGGGGAGGCAATTAAGAAACCGCTTCCGAAACGCGATAGGACTTCAGCTGCATTCTTTCTAAAACTGACACTAGTGTCATATGTAACTACAAGTTCCCTTTGCAAAACGCGTGAAACCAGTGCTTCAATTTGACTAAAGTTAAAAACTCATCGATCGATCTACTCGTGGTCACGTTCGAACCAGGTACCACACGCTCTTCACCACTCGCCCACTCGCTCACAAACCAGGAGCACGAGTAGACAACTCCGCGCCATTCTTTCTCGTGTGCGTATTGATGTTACCGTTCGAGTGCTACGAGTCATGTCACAGAAGTATTAAACATTAGGGAGATCATAACAATAAATAATATATTAAATTGGGTGCGTGTACTTATGTACGCGCGTGAGAAGTTATACTTGTTCGGGAAGATATACAAACGAGCCCAAATTCGATGGGGTTGCGTTGTTTAATTACGGAGTTCCTATGGCCACCTTCCAGCTCCATCATCAGACTCTGGTTACCATATAGTACCAAAGTACTCGGCAAGACGAATCAAACGAGCCCAAACTCGATGGGGTTGCGTCGTTTAATTACGGAGTTCCTATGGCCACCTTCCAGCTCCATCATCAGACTCTGGTTACCATATAGTACCAAAGTACTCGTCAAGACGAATCAAACGAGCCCAAACTCGATGGGGTTGCGTTGTTTAATTACGGAGTTCCTATGGCCACCTTCCAGCTCCATCATCAGACTCTGGCTACCATATAGTACCAAAGTACTCGTCAAGACGAATCAAACGAGCCCAAACTCGATGGGGTTGCGTCGTTTAATTACGGAGTTCCTATGGCCACCTTCCAGCTCCATCATCAGACTCTGGTTACCATATAGTACCAAAGTACTCGGCAAGACGAATCAAACGAGCCCAAACTCGATGGGGTTGCGTCGTTTAATTACGGAGTTCCTATGGCCACCTTCCAGCTCCATCATCAGATCAGCTCTATGTCATAATAATATTGCATTGTCATGCGATTTATACATGCATGCAAAATTTCATTTAAATTTTAATAAATAATTTTTTATTTTCTTATATTAAATGTACATAAATTCTCTCATTATTCGAAATTCGAATTCTAAGCGGGCAGCTTCAATCTGTTAATTTTGCGTCACACAATCTTAAAATTTCACTCTCATCATTTTTTCATAACGCGCCTAAAGAAGTATAACTTCAATATTATTTGTAACCTACTATCCGGGACGGGGCGCGCCCCACCGGAATAGGAAATAGAATGAATTGCTTTAGTATGTGTCTAACAAAGGCGAGATGGTACGCGTGGGCTGACGCCTGTCCAAAGTAAAATAACGTAAACACAAAACTCAAACGTCAATGTTTCGTCCGCCAAATATTTGCATGTAAATTAATACGGTGTAACGACTGAAGTGTAATAACTCTATAACGACACTCGATTTAACGACAAACTCCTTGAAACGGCGAAGTTACTCGACTCGGTCGTTTACCTCGTTACCTGTACGACTAACTAGCACCACGATCTCTGTGACGACACCGATACGGCATTAATAAGCATTGAGCTGTACTTTCCGAACTGTCACAATGACTAAGGACTGTGGCTGTTTACGTTCTTTAACACGTCTTTGCCTCGACTGACTTACCGAATATTCTAAGAAACTCTGTTTTGTTTGTTATATGATGAACTTGCACATGTTTTCCTGGACCATTGGGCCGTCGTTAAGTTATTGTACGTTATTATAATCTTAATTATTTATAAACTCTCAAACTGTGAATGTGGCCAGTAAAAGAAAATTCTTTACGTATTGACAAAAGAATTTTATTAATACGCTAAATAATATACACATTTTTTTTGTCTCTATTTGACGACACTCAATAGTCCCTTAAGTATTGTTATTTAGAGTTTACACTACATATTGTCCTCCTCACAATGAAAACTACACGGAAAACGTATGTGTCTTTGTTAAATAGAAGATTCGATTCGAGGCCACCTAGGCCACATTTAAATATCTCTTAAAAAGAATGTCATTTTGTAATTTTTTACTATCAGAAGAAGTTAATCCTATCGTATAATTTGCCTTTATAGTACTCGACCACACTCGAAATTAATTTTGTTTCATTATTTATGTTATCATTTTATTTAACGAAAAATAGTATTGGTAACAAATAATGTTTGCGTCCACCGTTTCCAGCCGGCGTGCCGGCACTGTACTCAGCTTGTTTTCTTTAGTTCCTTCATTCGTGAGTCAGATCGTTCCTTCGCTGTACCATTGACTACTGAACGTACTCAGTAGTAAATCGACAAAAGTTTCATATGGATATGTGAAATTTTGTAATTATAATAATATTAGCTTTTGCTCGCGGCTCCCCCCGCGTAAGTGTAAAATGGATTCCTTCATCTCGTATATCGCTCCACTATGAAGTCAAGATGCCGATCGCAACCCTGTCCTCGCCTCTGACCCCGGCCCGGCTCTCGTCGTCAATTTCGTTTGTTCTGGATTTCGATTACAGTCCCGTTCTCAATTTCGGTTCCGGTTTCGCTTTCGATTCGGAGCCAGGAGGCCCCGTTTTCGATTCTATCCTCCGTACCGCATTACCGCATTACGTATTCATTAGAGAGAAAGGGGGATAGTATATGTGGTAGTAGATGATTTTTTTTTGATAGTATTTACGTAAAATTCGTTACCAGTGAGCGTCTACGTTCTGAAAATAGTGACTATGCCCAAATTCAAGTCAATTAGACGTATAGTTTCGAAAATCTCCTTTATGAGTCAGTCAATAGTATTTCGCTTATACGTAAATGGTCAGTCGGGGAGGGAGAAAACTGCTTTGAACCAGAATGGATTCACCAAATTGACGTTCTCATCGAGATAACTAAGATTTTTAAAGTGAAAAAAGCCCTATAAGAAAATCGCAGACCCCGCAGAGCAGCACGCCGACGGCGGCGCGCGGGCCGCTCGGCGAGTGACTCTTTCTGCGTATTATTTTGGTGCTTAGAGCGCCTTCTCTCGTGCATTTCCGTGCTTATTATTCTTAAATTATTAGAATTTACATTGCACAGGGCCTCTTCGTAAATATGCATTACGTCCCACAGGCCCTTCCTTCCTTTACTGGTAGAAACCTCTTTGAAAAAAAATGTTTCCGGGGCGCGGAGCGCGCTCGTCAGATATTCAAACGAGTGCGGGCCTTTGCCGATGAAATGATTACAGAGTTCGTTTTTTCACTATTTGCTAAAAACTCACAGTGGTCTCTCCTTTTCATCAAAATGCGTTGAGGCTCCATACTGATTACTGAATGTTTATCCAAAATATACAAGCTGCTTATCATTAGTAAACAACAAACGTCTATTGTCTAAACTTTCGTCGAGTAGGCGACATCAGCGCCGCCCATTGACCTCATATCGTGACATGGTAAATATTTGTATGATGTCGACATAATACAAAATTTTGGTCGTTGACTTAGTAAAAAACAATTATTGAATAATTTTGTATTTAGGGCTCGTAAACTTTTATTACCGCTTTGTATATTTTTTTCATTTAAAGTAATTGAGTTAAATTAAATATAAACGTATCACATAAGTCATATAATTTAGTTTGGTTGTTTTGTTTTAATATTGTTATACAAATTCTTCGGTAGTCGAGAGTATTTACTCTGGGCTTTGTGCAAATCGGAATTAGTACCGGTAACGCTATTGGAATCGAAAGCCGAACAGAGAGCAGATTTAAGAAAGGGATCGAAATTGAGAACGGGACTGGGGTCGAAAACGAGTGTAGGGACGGGACCAAAATTTAAAGCATGACTGGCATATTTTGTATATTTTACCTACTAGAATTTGTCTCCGACTTCTAGCATGTGTTTTTTTTATTATTGAACCAGACTACTACACCGATTTTAAATTTTCATTTACTCATAGAAAAGTATACTATCCTCGTGTAGTACTGCCTATATTTTATTTACTAACCCCCCAGCTTCGTTAAAATCGGAATTAATAGCGGGACAGAAATCGGAATCGAGAACGTGATGAGGTTCAGAATCGAAAGTGGGACCGCGATTGAAATTGCAGTCGGTAGATACAAAAGAAGTCCGTGCTGGCGCAATTGCGGGCATTGACTATACGGGCAAGTCACCCACAAGAAAGTACAGAACAACGTCTGCTGGGCTAGCTAGTTTATGATAATCTTTGAATTTTCATAATTATAGTATAAAATTTTCACTTGTTGAAATTCAGTTCGACAATTAGAAGAGCAGAAGCCAAAAAAGCGTTGAATATGCGCTACTATTTCTTCATTTGCCGAAAAGAAACATTTTAATGGAGAAATACGGATATTACGAATATGGTATCTAGATAAAATATATCTACATGGATGTGTCTTGCTTATCTAGGTAATACACTAAAAGCAAAAGTCGGGGTGATGATAAGAAGGAAGGATAAAAAAGGAAAGTTCAAAAGGTCAATGTTTGGTCTTATTTTACGCGGGGGAAAAGAAAAAGTTGACACCCCGCGCCTTTATTAACTCATTAATCTATGCTCAACGCGAAAGGAGAGAAATAGCTGTTTAATGCATTAATGCCAATTACGGCAAGCAATTCCATTATACACCTTGCCGTAATAAATAGGTTTACACTCCTCCAACTCGAACACTATCGAACAAGAAACGAAAAAAGGTTGAAAAACGTGATGTTTCAGTCGATCCAAAATTTATGAAACCACAGATTTAGGCTGTCGTATGTCGGCACAAGTAAAGGATTATAGAGTTCGCGGAGGAGAAAACACTTGCTGGACGCGTGCACTGCGTCGCGGTCGCCACGATATCACCCGAACTTTCATCCTATTGAATTGAAATTTCGATAGGCTGAATTGCGAGGCTATGTAGTCGTTAACACCATGGATATGAATGTAGTTCTATGAAAAATGTATTGTCTGAAAGAGTAAATATGATCAAGACAGTGAGAATGAAAAAAGCTTCAAAGGCGTAATTGAATATGAGAATGCGTACGGAAGAACTGAAAAGGATTCAGCCAATCCTGTATAAATACCAGCGGCACGGCGATGGCGGCCTGCCGAGAGCGCGGTAGTGGGGGGAGAGGCATTGAGAACTAATATGATTGAAATACAATATTTATTTGCATATGTCCGTGTGTTATTTATGAGAGGGAGATGACGCTTTACAAAGTCGAAGCTGACCGTTCATCTTTTTCTAAAGCTCGACAATTTCCGGTATATGCTCCACTGCAGGGCTTTTCTATGTCGTAATTTTGTCTGCATCCGAGCTTATGAGATAATCGCCGTCAATGGTTTGGACTCGAGAGAGTGCAACGTACGTCTGGCCTAAATATTGACTTGTATCGATCGAGGTAGCTAAATTAGTACGCAAATCATCAAAGAGTAGGTGATCACCGCCATTCATAGATCCAAAGTTCAATTTCCTACTTCACCAAAAATGTTTTTGTTGAGTAAGTCAGAAAGCATATTATAAAAATGCATAATTCAAATCTAAATCGCTCAATAATTATAATTGATTTATCAATGAAATTTGAGTTCTTATATTAGGACCTTATTAGAAATGCAAGAGCACAAATATATATGTCCAAAAGTTCTCGAGTTATGAGGAAACCGAAAGTAGCTCAAGTTCATCGTGTAATATTACACACATTTTCGGTGCATGTAATTTCTTTCTCGCTATTGACCGATACACTTACTCCAGTCTGAGTTTCAATTTATTTATTTTTTTTGTGTTTAACTGTCTTTTAATTTTTCGTGCTCACATTCGATTTGCCTTCACTCCATTGGTGATTCGTATCTGGCGGCTAGAATTACTACCTCACTTGCTATAAAACCGCACCTTGTTGCGTTTTTATAACCCCTTATCGGCGCAGTAAAGAAATGCTATAAAATAGCGACGCCGCCCGCCCGCCGTCGCGTCGTGAAAACGCCGGTAATATATGCAGGTGGATTCTCCATTAGACAAAAAATAGGTCGATACTAACTTTCGGTCGCGGCTCCTCGCCCGTGGACATCGGATGACGTCTTTCGCCTTTCGAATCGGCCGATCGCGCTTTCGAACACGACCAGGACCTTGGTCCTTTTTCAGTTCTAATCCTGGCGCCGCTTTTGACTTCGATTTCCGTCTAGGTCCCAATTCCGGTTATATTCAAAATATATATAACAACAAAAACTTGTAGTGGAGTGTTATAGAATTGATTAATGAGATGTAAATTATTACCATACCAAAGTACAACAAATAGTTACAGTAATTTTTGTGGAGTTCGCAAACAACTTTTGGAAATTTAAAAGGTCATCAGTGAGTATCCCTAATTTTATAAATTGCATACAAACGAAATACATAACGCCAAAGTTTTTTTGTAACTGGAAAGCAACTTATATTTCGCCAATGGAAGTTAACTATTTATCAATTTTGGGGTTATTAAAAGAACTGATTTAATGTGACTCGACGCTTGCATAAATGATTCCTGGGAGCGTAATTTATAAATAAACGGTATCTGATCATTAGTAGCTTACGAGATATAATCGCGTTAGCACACTAACAGACAAAAGTTGTAAAACCCTTAACCTGGGTTCTGTCACCGCTTTTAATATCCTTCAGAGTAGTTTTTCTTGAATATCTTTAATGTGCAACTTTTCTCTCTCTACTGTTTTATTGTATGTATACAATTTCATTAAGTTCATTATTAGCCTTAAATATGTAAGAATGTAGTCGCAATGACTATACTCATTTGTGGAAAAGTAATAAGCAGATAAGGGCTCTGCTCAGAATTTATTCTTCTGCGAGATACTGAGCTCAGGAGATTTCCCTTAGAAATTGAATTTTCACATGAGCCGACTTGAGGGAGCGGCAGCGGGCGAAAGTAAAACGCAGAAGTAACGTGATTTTAGAAATAGTCATTTTCTTTTTCTCGGAAAATTGACATAAATCGTGACCGCACGAGCGAACGGAATTCGAGCTGAGATTTATGCGTTTGAGAATGCCCACAGACGACGTACATAATCATATAGAGCAACAGGATAATTGTTAACGTGCCCGTTAAAGAAACGATCACGATATCGTTACTATTATTTTCACACACATAAAAATGTGTAAAGGATTTTATCGTATATTTTTTATTTAAATAGCTCATACACACGAGAAAGTTAATCGGCCAGTTATAGTTTACTGGACCTTCACGAATATTAGGGAATCAGCGCACCCCGGCGCGTGCCGAAGACGAGCCGCCGCCTCGACGCCGGAGGTCGGCGCGTGGGCGGCGCCCGCGGCCGGCGCTCGCCCGGCGCCGCCCGTGCTCGTGTACGCCGATCCCCATTCCGATTTGTAACACCTTTTCCTCTTGGACGATCTCGTGAATGTTTCGAATCGCTGACCACTTTTTTTTCAATCCGTTGCGTTCGCGACGCGTTTCACTGCATACACTACAGCCGTCCTTAAATTTTATGTCGGTCCTAGACTTTTCTGGGCTTAAATGACCGATTTATGAATATCGACGTCGATATCGTCCAGCGTCCGCGGACCTCCTCCGTAAGGTTGTCGGACTCGATTCCATCGTCACGAACTTTGCAAAACCTCGAACTCTGGGACCGCGTGAGGAGTGTCACTACTAACATTTTATGGGGATTTTTAAAATATCGTTCGTCCTCATATGATACATTGTCACTGTTATTTCGAGGAATCGACTTTTGAGCATCGCTAAATACGTACTGTATTTATATTAGCGATGCTCAAAATTAAAAAAAACTGCGCAAAATTTCCCTATTAGAACTTGCAGTGGTATACAAAATGCTAAACTATTTATTTAAAAATAGTGATATTTTAAGCAAACCGTGGCGTGTAAATTGAACAAAACTGCGAGCGGTGAAGCCCGCCGCTCTGCGAACCGAATATCTCACGTGACCAATTTTCAATTTAAACTTTAACGTATGAAATTTCAGAGTTAGATCCGGACATCTGCTTACTTTAGTTTTAAATATTTTCCTGACAAAGACGGTTCAAAATCATGTAGGATTTAGTAAATTAAATTGAAAGAAAAACATTATTGTACTTCTAATAATCTGTAATTGACAAATTCTGATTTAAAAACCAAATTAATAATGCAAATTCTGAAAAATTGTGCAGTAAATATTCTCTATTTTAGTTAATATGATAAAAAAAAAATTTAAATGAAATGCAGCGTAGATGACGTCGGGCCGAGATACAATAAGAATAGATACTATTTGCTATACAATAAATAGGGGTAAGTATTATCATATACTGGTAAAATCCAGCTTTTTATCGTTCAGGATTACAATATAGTTAATTCAAAATTTAAGCATACAGTATGGAATATTCATGAGACGTATCTAGCCCAATGTATCAACGTCACTCTGTATTTGTACACATATTTGAGAACGAGCTTACTGAGCCCGAGCGCACACGGCTCGGCACGTGCGACTGCACCGAGTGTAGTGTCAGACTCTTATTCGCGCACGCCGCGACGAGCGCGCAGTCTGGTCCAGTGCTTAGACGGCGACAAGAGCGAATCCTGGCGAAGCGCAGGAACGTAAGATAAGCTGACGCGGTCGATCACCTATGAGGTAGATCGCGACCCCGATTCGCCGTACGCGACGACCGCGCTCGTCGGCGAAACTAATTATCATCTTTACTTTCCATCGCTTACACGACAAACGACTTTAATTCGGGCCAAACCCGACACTAAATTTTTTGCCTGCGAGCCGGTGAGGTGATTAGGATTCTCATTAAATACATAAAATCAGCAATGATCATCTATTTGGTAAGGCCGAGGTGTCGTACTCGACTGTATACGCAACTTTCTAGTTAAAGAAACGTTTTTAAAACTACTACATCCACGAACCACTTTTTTGCATAATTTCGCACCATTACTTTTCGTCTGTATGCAAACGAGTCGTTGAGCCGTGACCATCAGACGACAAGTGACCGACAGCGGCGCGGGCGCCGGTCGTCGCCCGGCGTCGGGCGGACCTCTCGAGCGGTCGTCGCGTTTGAGTGGACTCGCTCGTTCCTGCATCATTTATTTACTTTTTATTTTTGACTTACGAATTTTATTTTGTAATCAAAATCAATATTTATGACGTGACGTTTATTTTGCGGAAGGCTATCCAGATGGTGTTTCGCAATTTTTCCGTTTGAATTTTTGTATGCTCTTAGTGAATAAAATATAGCATTTTCAGAATATCTCCTACTTCGTTATCAATTTTTGTCGTTATTATTATTTGATTTTGTCTCGTTCGAAGGTATACGATCCACATAGAAATAACTTAATATCAGTTAAGATCGCAGCAGCCTTTAATTAATTTTCTGGAACGTATTTTCGTAACGTGATTCTATCAGGATTCTAGTTTTCTTTTGTAATATCGCAGTGTTTCCGCGCTACGTCGCGGTCGTGCGGACGTGGCCACACAACGTGCTCACTCTCATCTAGCATTCGCCGCGATTCGCAGAGCGCTGGCTCGGCGATAGAGCCGCCGTCTGAGCCGCCCGAAGCACCAATAGTCTAATCGACAAGTTCAAAATCATGTTAATTCTTGATAAAGGTCTAAAAAATATCTGTGATAGCTCGTTGGATTTTTGTTTTAATAATTTAATTTTTTATTAAATTGACAATATGTTATAAAGAAATTTAGATGACCGTAGTATTTTTTTTTCAAAAACTAAAAGAAAATTACAAAAATATCCATGTATAACTAAATGGAAAAAAAAAATTAACAACGTTTTTAAGGATTTAAATTTTTAGTTAACTTATAAAATTATAATAAACAAATTTGAGATGCTTTTATAACGTGGTCTTGTTAAGTATATATAAGAAGAGCTCCAAGAAGCCAAAAATTTATAGCCCAATTATTTAAACTTTTATACCGTCTTTTGTAAAAATGAAAGCCCACGAAAAACTACTTAGTTAACAATTGTATAATTTTTGAAGAATGAACAATATTTTTTTCCAACGGGACTTTATTCTTTAACGTATTCTAATAATACCATATTTTTTTTTTTAATTTTAATATTGATATTTAATTGTATAAAAAATATTTTATGTAATAAACTCTATCGAGCAGTAACGCGGCCATGCTGTATCGGCCGCGCGGGGCCCTATTTTCAACACTAAATTAAAATTACAAATAATGAAGATAGAGTTCCAAGAGTTAGGAATTTTTTCTTGGAAATTTTCTCCTCTTTTTAAATCTGTTTTTTAAATTTCTCAAATATTAATAGTTTTTGAGTAACAGCCAAAAACAAAATACCTTTTTTTTTTCAACTTAATTTGTTAATAACTTTTGTAATTTTTATCGTGCAGTAAAATCCTTCGAATGCGTTTTTGTAGACGTCATTCCGAATCCAATGAGCTATCGCGCATATTTTTAAGACCTTTATCAAGAATTAACACGATTTTGAACTTGTCGATTAGACTACGAGAGAGCGTTTCAACTCGACCGTAAAATTCATAACTGAATTCGTTCGTCTCGGATTCTAACCCGGAGCTCTTTAGTTCGGAAACGATGTTCCGGACTCCTGAGCTACCACTGTTCACGGATAAAGTGTATACCACGAGATACAGAAAATGAACAACAAGACTAGGTGTGGGAATATACGCTAACTTCTCACAATGCTGATTAATGCGTCGTGGCAGTTTGAAAATGTCTGCAGCGTGCGAATGCCAAAGCTTAATGTTTTAGTGATTTCCACCGATTTAGGGCGTGGAAATGGGACCGTAAGCATTTCTAAACTCAAAGGTGAACATAAAAATAAAGCAAAACAAACGCATGTAACGAGATATACACGTCGAGTACGAAACCTATTCATGATTCACGTGCGGAGGTCAAAACGCGGGCGCGCCGCCCGCCGCCCGCCCCGCGCCGCCAACCCCGCCGCCCGGGCACCGGGCGATTTCCTTTGTCTGAGTTTCTCACATTTTCGCGCCCATCGGCCGGCGCTAAATAAGCCGTGAATATCTAAAACGATTTCTTAGCGCTACCCGATTACGACATCGAGTACTCGACCGTAACTGAAAAGCGACTGCGGACGTAGATTCAATATTATTACTTATTACCTACTGATTATAAAGAAAAATAATCCCTGCGCTCGCAGGGATAGCCCTGTAACAACAAAAACTTAGAAAATATCTTATTTTATTTTGAAATATCTTAGGAACGTCCATGAATCGCGGGAGCTGAAACTGGAAGGAGAGGGAGACCGGCGCCTGCACCGCGCACTTTGACATTCAGTACTAGTATCTTTATCAGATATTTTAGTAACTTGGACTTGAACGTATTGAATGGGTGAAATTTTATATAGGAGTAAGAAAATTCCACCTACATGTTACCAAATCTTAACAAGGCGACGAGCAAAAATCGAAAAAAACCTCACGGATCTAACGGATACCTTACATAAGTAATAAGTATATACATATATCAAATTGTATATGTATTTGTCATCTTTAAATTTATTAAAGAAAACGAACGTTCAGGGTATTGCAAATATATCGTAAGCATACCTTAAGCAAATCGTAAACATGTCGTAAGCATATAGTAAGTTGACATTTCCCGGCTCGAGCTCGAGCGTCAGCTTAATCTGAGCTCGCACGTGGCTGCGGTGCACGGCGCGGCCGAGGGCGCGGGCGCGCGGGCTCCGCCCTCGGCGACGGCGCTCCGGGCCCGCGCCGCCCCGGCACGCACCTGCCGGGCGGGGCGGGGGCAGGCCCTGTCGCGATACGAAATCAGTGTGTGAATTAGAATTCCTCAGTCAGCTGGCACGCTCCGACGCTCCGGCATAAATCTCTTATAATCCCATTAATTAAGATGCATGTTTGTGGCGGAGAGTAAAGGAGAATATCCAATTTATTACGGTATACGAGACCGCTCAAAATTCTTTATGTCCGTGTGCAAAATCAATGTCGTTGTAGCCATGTGAAGTAAAACCTCTTTATACGCTACTCAAAAGTGACTGAAATGCTTTTACGGAAGGTGGGAATGTTCTGTGAAATTCAGACCGCTTGCACAATTTCCGCATTTATGATGTGAATTTGTAAATTGTTGCTAAAACAGGGATTTTCAAATTAAGTCATTAGTATGGAAAAGGCGCCTTCATATGTTAAGTCCTAATATATTTATTAATAATTAACTAATTACGTACAACCTAAATAAAAGAGTTTTAATCAAGGCACGTAAATAGGTTACGCACACTTACATTTTTTTTTAATATGTTCATCCTGTGGTATTTTATGTTATTATCTAAAAAAACGTTTCGTACAGTTTTCAATATAGGAATATAATGTACATTAATTGAATTTCAGCTTTATCCAAACTGAAACATTAATTAATAACACATAAAAATGCGACTTGCCGAAATGATAACCGATCGTCAGTGGAATGAGCCCGAAACCGGACCAGCCCCGACTTGATCGTCGTCGCGAACTCAATTTAATTCTAGTGGAGTATTTACCCCTTTATGACCCCAGTCTCCTTTGTACTAACGTCTATTGTAACGACGCTTAACATTTGGCTGGTATTAATTCTAAGATCTATTTTATGTATGAATATCATTAATTAAACGTATTGGTGGATAGCAATCATTGTAAACACCACATTTTCGTTGAATTTTAGTACGAGCCTACTCTTTATCGTGGTGCACGTACACCTGCTTACACACACGAGGCGGGACGAGCAATCAGTTTTGAGCATCATTTGTGCCTAAGTCTATTATCAGACGATGACATTCGATCGAGTCAAACCGTGCGCTCGCGTTCGTATGTGCGGGTAATAAGAGACACCTGTAATTTATGAACTTGATTTTCGCACCGTGCTTCATGATGTTAAGGCGCGCACACTTGCGAGCTGTTACTGTGAACATAAAGTTTATAGTCGTTCATGAACGCGCAAATTCCGTTTACGAACATAACGGCCCCGTTGTGAGATCACGCGGGGCGTTGCTTGTTTATCTCACCGCTAAGGCGATGGCTAAGGCGCACCCCGCTATCTGTGCCTATTTCGTGGACATAAAAAGTTAAGGATATTGTAATAATAAGGATGAATTATATGGAAAAAATAGACGCGAATATATGAAATATCTTGGAATATATACGATATGCAAAAGGGGTAGATAAATACATTTGCTGTAATGCGAATAGCAAGCGTATACTTTTATCCACAGTTATTGACATCGATCTCGTAAAATGAATTACATAAATCCTGTTACATCATTAAATTTTGAAACACCAAAACTCCATCAAACCAATAGAAAGAATAGATATAACACGTTATATCATATACTTTAATACTTTCTGCGTTAAAAGCAATACATCTGTATATCAGCTATAGAAGAAAAATATACGCTTTCGATATGGGAATTGCGGATACGTAGCGTAACGTATCGGAATGACTTCACTTTTGTTAGCACTTCATTTCGCGTCCAATTTAATTTGCGTACCGTTAATCACGTTAAGTACGCGCTCCCTCGCTCGTTATAAGTGTTACGAACTGATCTCGACTGTGGACGGCTCCTACCGTCTTCCTGACGGGCGACCTCCGTCAGTGCGCTACGTATGATGCCGTGTAGGGCTTTAAATTGAGAACTAGAGAACTACACCAAAAGCACCATCAACATTTTTTATGTAAATTACAGAAATTCTATAAATAGTCGTTGCTGTGGTTAAGTTTCAATCGACCCTTATGCGTGCTCTTTTTCAGGAAAAGGCCTCTCGTATAAGATTTTAATCACTGCTGAGGCGTGCCTCTCACCCTCTATTCATTTTAAATAGAGGGGATTAAATTTCGAGCCCTCGACGCTCACTGGATGTGGGCCGAGGGCTTCTGAGAGCCCTCGAAATCAACGTGGTGATAAGACCGGGACCGACGGCTTAATGGGCTGTACCGAAATGAAATGGTACTTATGTCCGATAGAATTTCGTAACACTTCCAAAAAAAGAATACTGTCTACTGTCCGCGTGCCGACCGAGAGCAATGAGCGCACGTATCTCATACACGTCGGCGACACTTAAAATTTTTAGAACTGACCACTGAGTGGTTTCTAAAGGACCCTACAAATTTTACTATCTTTTTAACTTCTTAAATTTCTATTAAAGATTAACTTAATAGTTGGATTTTTATTTTTTTATTTTCATTTTTTCTAAATAATGATTTCTTTTCAAGTCTCCAATTTCATGATTTATGACTTCTTTTTAATGTCTACGAGAGTAGTGTATTGGTTTATAATTTCCAAAAACGTTAATTTTTGTATATCAACAGTTCTTTTCGAATTATTAAAAAACCATTTTTTAAATTAGGAAAAATTTGTAATGTATTTTTGTTTTTATTCCTTATATTTTGTTCCTTTTGTTATCGAACTCCTTTTTAATGTACCTGAACGTCACATACGATTTAATATTTTATTTGACCTCCCCACCTGTTGCTCTAAGAATGTTATACATAATTATTAAAATTAATAATCATATAATATTATTTATGTCTCTTTTTTTTGGACGTAGTACTTGTATTATCTTAATGATTTACAAAGACGGTATTTCCAACATCATTAGTCTAACGAACTGTTTTTAATTCTAGTCGGGGTTGCGAAAACCTGAAAAACAAAACAATAATTCATTTACCAAATTTGAAATCCTACCCCATCGTCGACGTAGTCCGCTCTCGACCCGCGCGGCCCGGCGGCCGTCGACGGCGCCTCCATCGCGACCTACACTTTCGTTCTAGATGCCCGTGAGCCGGTGCTCGTTGTTCGTCGGAAAACTTTATTAAGCCCAATTTTTAGAGCCTCTTCCGCCATCTTTTAAACTAACGTTTAACAAAAAGTCACTATTCAAATTAATTTTGCGCACCACGTCCGACTTTTAACGGTCGTTCGGGCTCTGATCCGATTACGATCTTAATCTGTTAGATTGTTATAAAAATTGCTCCGTACTCGCCACGTAACATACACATTTTCTGGCGTATATTGACTACCTTCCTCATTAGCCACGTGAGTACTTTGCGTATTGAGATCATAAAGCCTACGCGACTACTAGACACCCGGTCGAGGTTCGAGCACAGACGTGCCCCAGACAAATCGATCGGCGTCTTAGTAATTTCTGGCGTGCGGGTGCGCGTGAGCGGCGCGAGCGGAGTGGGCGGTAGGACTCGGCCGAAGCGCCTGAAATACTTTATTGTGGGCCGCGAGAAGTGAGACATCGTTCTGAAGAGATTGCTAGACTCTAATGAAATGGAAATCAGTTTTTTCGAGCACAATACCGAAAACACGACTGGTTTCTCAGTCAACTTGTGCGCATAAATTGTAGCTGCTGATGACGTAAGACATGTAATGAGATTGTTCACACGTATATAAAAAAGGATTGTTATTGAAACAAGGTATTGTCTAACGTCCTTCAGTAGTTGTAAAGTGTTATATTTGTAAATAAAGATTTTACACTTTAGGTTTACACTTACTTTCTGCTGCACCAAATTTCTAATGAATACGATGTTTCAAATCGAAGTTTAACTCTTTTAGATTCAACAGAGAATATGCGCGCTTAGAGATTGCTTCTCCATGGCAAAGAAGAATCAATGAATTCATTGAATTTGCACAATTTTTCTTATTCAACATAAAGTATAGTGAGAGCGTCCGATCCGAGCTGGCCAGTGCCGAGCACTGCTGCCGGCCGCACGAGATCGGCCGCCGACACCAGGCGTCGTGCAAAGGCTCTGCCACTTCGGTGCGGTGTCGGAAACCCGACGATGACGTTACTGCGAAACGTTCGCACAATGTTTACAAAGTAACTTTGTAAGTTAGATAAAAGCTTGTAACGATGACCAAATCTGGTTGTAATAAAATTCGTCAAATCGGGTTTTTTTTCACTAACACATCGAATTTTTGTAATGTTGCCAATTGTTAACGAAAATTGTGTTGGTAAAAATGATTTTTCGTACGAATGTGATACCATTGGTATTTTTAATTTCCTTGTTAATACTTGCCACTGACTGCTTAAAGCGTTATAGCACAGGAGAATATTCAACTAACTGTTAATGCTCGTAAATCGATCAATCGATACTTAACGCATCTTCGTATTAAAAAAAAATGTATTCTTTTTTTGAATAGATATGATAAAACTTCCCCAAACATTGTAGTGACATTTTCCTCACAATTTCAAAGGCATGGGTTCATTTTAATTAATGAAAAACAGTAAATAGCTGACTCACAGGAAAACTTATTGACTACTTATTTGAAATAATATTTATGTTTCTTTCAATAATATAACTTTGGAAAAACGACCCTATTCGTTACCCCCGACGTGTTTCAGCAAACTAAACCTTATTATTTACAATTCAATTGCACATACATACCTCGGCTTTGACTCACCGCAGAACGTCCGTTTCTGTTTTTATTTTTGTGTATTGCATCACCTTAATCAGCATTAACCTGCTGTACTTGTAAACTATATTAAGTATATGAAAGTAAAATAGCTGGTAATACGGCTATTTACATATTTCAATTTACAAACTTTCTTTATTGACCTCATTAATCTAATTTTCAAACTTCTTTCTTGCATTCTAACACTTTGATATTGACGTTTTTATAGAAGTTATGTAGTATATGTTCAAACTAAGGTTGTACCTTGCAATAATAAGGTACTGATTAAGATTCCAGCGTGAACTTCGTTGACCAAAAGCTGACCCGTTCAGTCCAGTGTTGTACTTCAGCTCCGGCCGCCGAGCCCTGACCTGGCGACGAGTGTCCGGGCCCGGGGAGACTGCTACGTTGTCATGCTGTCCATATTTCTTCATCATCTAATTTTTTGCCTTCTTCTCAAATTAACCTTTAAATTCTCTTTGAATACTCAACTAAAGTTGTTTTTGTCGAGAATTTAATTAATTGTCAGTTTCTTTTTCATAATACATAATTTAAGATAACTTGAAAAGCTGATATAATTAAATGAAAGTAGAAGGCAAGAGGAAGGAGGAATGACCCCTAAACCAAATTAAAATGTTCAGTGTTATTACTAATCAAACTAAATTTTCTGCTATTTTCGCTCAGACATGATACTCGTCACATATGTCTAGGGTTGGCTAATTGCAAACAACATCTATTCCGTTTTTCTTTTCTCTTACTGGATCATAAGTACAAGTCTTCGCTCTAAGTACAAGCGTAGACTTGCTTCGCTGTCGCGCTCTCTAGGTGAATTTCCAGCTAGGGCTGTCTATTGTACTCTAAGTAAAGTGTTGTAATTAAATGCAAATTTAATTTATTTAATTTAATTTAATTTATGCAAATGTATTTATAATATAATATAACACTAGTAGTGTACACTAAAATACTTTTTTGACACAGAGTTCACTAGAACTACACCTTATGTCCTTAAAAGTGCTATAAGCAATGAACTAAAAAATAAAAATATGTTTTTGTATCTACAAACTGATGCATCAAATAAAATAAACATTAAGTTATTCCCTTCGAAGATTTAATATTTTTAATAGTAAAGAGTACTCTTTAGTTGTGGTTTCTGAAATCGCAACTCTATTATACACTTATTAAGAAAGTTAGCAGCCCTAATTCCGGGCGTTAAGCGTTAATCGTTGTTTTTCGCGTTCCGGCTCGTAGATATCACGCATTGTAACGCAAATATATTATGCTTAATTATAATTGTAAATAAATTATTAATAGCTACAGTAGCCGTCGAAGTAGCGCTTCTCACATTTTCTGTTTGAAGTGACTCGTAGCTTTTGCTTAAAGAATATCGTCTATTCTCTCATTAAAGAACAGGCTTACATTTACATTAATGTTGCTAGTCTACATATTTGATAATGCATTAATTTTGTATTCTATGCATGTGTTTAACGAACTCAGAGGAGAGTTTTTAATAATAATTCCCAGGAGATATAAATCATTGTAACTTGACGACATTCGTCTGAAGAAAAATAAACCAAAAGACCCTTAAATTATCTCATAAGTGTTTTGATCTCGACGCGCTGTCTGGCACCTCGAACGAATAAACACTTAATTAAACCGAACCAAACTAAAGATTTACGACATAAGAACTTACCTTCATATCGCTCGTGTGCAGACCGAGACGTGCGAGTGATGGTAGTTCGAAGAGTTTGAAGTCGATCGTTGGCCAAACGGCTGACAAACCCTACAGTCAAAAGTGTTTTATTTCGATGTTGTTCGTATAAAGACAAGCAAAATCAAAATCCATACAAACCAAATCAAATATATACAGACGGCTAACTGATCTCAAAGATCTAAAATTTTATTACAAACCATTTAAAGTAAGTTAGAGTCTTAAAAAAATTAAACGAAACAAGAAAGTGATATGTTCATCCGTTTCTCTGAAGATCTGTGTAATTTTGTAAAGTACAAGACAAGTTTCACGAGCGAATGTTGGTTGTTACCGAAATCGATGTCTGATGATCCTAGCTCACTGCGCGTGTCGAAGATATTTATTTATACCGGTGGCGTTTCTTATTCTAAGAAAATAGATAAAAACTTATGTTTAATCCATACTATTTTCTAAAACTTTAGAAATATAAATTTCACTGGGTTGAATAAAAATTTATAATTTATAAAATTCATTTTACATTTCAGAATGGATTTGCAAAATTTTATACAAACTAATAAAGTAAATGCTGTCTGCGCTTTACGCGAGGCAATTTTCCTTCCAGTCTATATGCAGGAATAGAATACTCTACGAAGACTTCGTATTTTTAAAATTCCGTACCTGAAAAGGAACTTTTATAGAATCCTTTCGTAGTGTATCTGCCCGTCTGTCTGTCAATAAGGACCCCTTTTCTTGAGAATGCGTGGGGGTATCAAATTGAAATTAATACCAAATAGATATACAGAACCTTGAAGCTGTAAAAAGAATCAAGCTTCTATAACAATGCAATCACAAAATAAGGCCATTTTTGTCGCACATTATGGCACTCGCAAATAGTTCAAATCCATGTTTTCCGTTGGCCTAAAAGATGAATTGTGGCGATAAACAAGGTCTCACGGTGAAAGTTAGGGAAAAGCCTTAAAATCGTTAATTTATAATTACATCAATTAGAAAAAAGTGGGATCGAAACTGATATTTGCAGATCGAGTTGTAGAATAGAGTTTATTCTGTCATCGCGTTTTCGATAAACCGTACAATTCACTTGGTATTACATTCCTACCTCTCGGTGCTGGTGCGGGTCTCGCGACATTTGCCGGTTGTCGCTCCGCCCTCGAGTGTAGGGGCGCAGAACCGAAATCTCTGAGGGGGTTTTGTGCGGAAATCGCCCGCCAGGCGAGCCACGTTTTAGGATGCTGCAATCACAACCTATTCTGGTTGACGGGAGCCAGTCTCTTAGAGGTGGCTCTTTCTCGTTCTTTTTTACATGCATATTGAATTTCTCTCTTTCCGTAATCGAAAAGGAAGGGAGCGCGTCGTCCGCGCAGCCGCCTCGAGCTCGTGCGGTACGCTGATGTACGAGAGAAGATCTTTTAATTTCCCACTATGAAGTTTAAGATACCGAACAATTCCGTGATGTTAAAACTGTTTGTGTACCTCTGTTATGACAAGTACATGAGAAGTTATTCTTCTTTTCCGTTGATAACAAACAATTTTTTACGTGTTTAAGTGAATTTTAAACCAAATGAAATGATTTGTGGGCGCAATTGTATATCGTGAATTAAGTTTAAATAAATAACACCAAATCAAATGAAATAATATTTACTTTATACAGTTGAAAACGTCTTTACCTGATGTGTTTTTTCTGTGTTGTCAATAAATATAATTTTATTCACAAGAAACCCTGCCATTAGTTTTAAATAAAAATATTTGAACTGGTTTACGAATGCGTTTACAATTTTGTAATGTGTGCGCTAGATGGCAATACTCGTCATTTTTAGTTTTTACGATTTCTTTTAATAATATATTTCTAAGAAAATATGGCTAATGTCATGACAGTTGAAAAATCGCAATTAATGTACACTTGTTACGTTTTTATGTAATGATATACATAAAATCTCAAAATAAATAAACTCTCATTCGAAATCAACTTAATATCTTTTTCAGCGCGCGCAACTTCCGTAACTTACTAAAATGTATTCTTATCTTTTCAAATTAATGCCTCAAAAGGAATATAATATCATAAATAATTTTGAATCTTTTTGATATAAGAAGGACAATAAATATTTTGGAATTTCAATTCCTATATCTCACCACTATTGATAACAAGCAAAAATCATCGAAACTCTTGAAAGGTAAAAGATTTACGTACATAAGTAAGATTTTACGGAACCTCAGGGTGTGAGAACCAGTGATGTGCCCTGCCACAAACGCGAAAATGCTCTAAACAAGTTTAATTTTATCCATTCTCAATTTATTTGAGATGCGTGAACCTTTGGAATTCTATAAACTTTTGGATTGTTATTACTATTTTTGGTTACTACAAACTCATGCTTACTTCCTAGATGTGTAGGCAGTAAACAAAGATTTATACATTGAACGATCTTTACTTATCTTTCTTGTATCACAAACATCTATCAGTCGAAATTTTTTGGCACAAATTAACACAACGTTACAATTATTGGTATTTATCGAGTCATAATAATCCGTTTCGTTCTGCTCTGGAGTAGTATAAGTTTTATAGTAGTAGAAGAACTCCGCAGTAGAACTGATAATTATTTATTATTTCCTTTTTATTACTAAGCAGTGACGTGCAAAGTACTTACTACAACTTGTTAACGTACGTACCGCTTCTTTTGGCTAACGAAAAGACAAACTAATACAAGCGCATGATGTACTTGTAAGCAATTAATGGCCTACATTTACCTTCAAACAATATCCGATAATTTTTATATTAATTTCATGTTTTGGTTGATTCGTTTTTTTGTGGACATTGATTATAATATTGCAACTAAATATGATAACTAAAATAAGATAAATTGATGACATAAAAAAACTTGGAGTCATAAGGAGTATGTTCAGTTTCGTTTGTAACAAGCGAGAGCGGTCCTCTACCGGAGCGGAGGCCACTTAGCGGCGCTCCTCCTTCTCTTTTGTGTTGAACTGATCACGCGCACATCACAAAAACTGCTACTATTACTTTTACGTACGTGAATCATCCATTAAACTAAATGACGAGAGCGCGACTTCAAAATAAATAAAAATGCGATGAATAGTTTCATTCCGAAATTAACTGAAAATGATTTAGGACGCTACCCGAGTGATTGTAGGCGAGTTTGTGAGTGAGGGGTGTTCGCTCTGCACCAGTCGGCTTTCTTGGGCGCTCGCGCCGCCGGAGGGAGGGCTCCATGAGCGACGGCCGGTCAGACGCTCAACAACCTAAAGCTTAGCCGGCCTATTGAAAGGAGTCAGCATATGAAATGGGTGGTGATGTTAATATCGAAAACGATCGTTTCTAACTAATTTCAAGTGTAATTTTTACTACCTACGAAATAAAGCTATTTATGATTTGATTTGATTAACACACTTATTGTATACGTTTTCAAATTGGACGAAATAATAGATTTAAAAAATGACTCATTCTTCAAGTGTATTGAACCTCAATTCTTGAAATCAATAAAATTAATGGTAAACAAATATTATTTAGTAGGTTTGAAAGAGCTTCTCGCCGGTTTTTCTTATTGTGAGTCGGTGGTATGTTACTGAAAGTGATTTATTAGTCTATCGACTACAATATTTTACATACTATTTAATTACTTCCATTTAGTCTTTTGAAAATAATATTTTAAAAACGTATTACGAAACTGTCTCGTATAAAAAGAATTTTAGTGAAAAATTAATTATTTCACATTTAATTAAACGTCTAAATCAGACCGACGCTGTGTATAATACAATCGAGAGGTTTGTAGAAACTTTATGAATGGGATAACAGTTATTTGTTATTCGCAACCCAATCTAGACTGTCTAACAACACTACAAGACTAAAATAATCTGTGAGACTGTGCGACAATATATTCGTCGTTGAATGCGATCTGTATCAAAATGAACAACCCGCACGATAGAATATGCTTAGAGAGACGGTCGAGTAAAAGAACGGGGAGTAGCTCGCGCTGAAGAGGCGAGTGCTTAGCGGGGCGCGGGCTGACCACGAGCGCGGCGACCGCCCGGCCGCGGCGCGCGGGCGCTCGTCAAATTATTCAAACGGCGGTCGCGTGCCGCCCCGTGAGGAGCTGCACCAGCTCGGGCAACCAGGCCGAGCGAGGAGACGCTACCTCAGCACACAGTCACACTCGGCGGCGCAGAAAACATTACTGCGTCTATCCACATATAGATAACAATATTGTTTCGCGCCGTTTACCGCGGCAAGAAAATTAACTCGAGATGATTAAGTTTTCCACTATGTTACGAAATGGCTAAAAAAACTTCTATCAAAGTTTAATTCAAATTACAAGACACATATTCAGCGATGAAAAACAAATATGTGTTATAGTGTCAGCGAATAAGAAAGGAATTAATAAATGGGGTAAAAACACAGTTTTTTTTTATTAAACTATTTGTTATTTAAATAGCTGCAGCTAGCGTGTGGCCCGAGTCACCGCTACGTGGTCGCCGGTAGTCGTCATGCAGCAGTGTCCAAATGGCGACGTTGTCACTTCGTAAACAGGGACTCGTCGTTTTGTATCGCTGCTACGTGCGAACGACATCCCAGCGTGAAATGTTTACGTCGCGTCTGTGCGACGTAGCGGCCGCGGTCAATGCGCCGGACAAACGTCTCTTTGTCTAGCTCCAAAAGGCCGCCGAGGCCGGGCCGGGCGTCACGAACACGACGAGAGAACGTCGAGCTTCTATAATGAAACACAAAGTGTTAACCCATACGATGGTATAAGGCTATGTAAAATATGTCTATTACGGCCAAATAATCTTTGTCGAAGGCGGAGAGTTTCGCTTAATCAGGTTACCGTATGACCTAAGTACACAACCAATTCTAAAAATTCTTTCACTAGTAGAAATTTTCACTATCCCTGTCCATAGTGGCTAATACTTTATTTCAATACTAGTGCCCGATTGTGGATTTGCAATCGAAAGAGAGACGCGGAGCAGGACCGGGACCGACATCGGTCGACGTACAAAATGAAGGAATATAGCTTACGGTCAAGCAGGCGAAGCCACGCGAGTAAAGCTGGTTATTTATAATTATTTTGTCATATACACATACCTATATAATATATTAGAAGTCCAATCAATAACGGAAATTATTTTGTATGGTTACAACAGTTGCAATTTTTCATCGCACTTGGCGATGCATCCCTAAAAATACAGTCCGTTTACTGCCACTTTTGCGTGTTGTATCGCTGCAAGTGCTAGAGTAAATGCACTCGTGAGAATTCTGCTCGCGAGTACAAATCGACAATGCGAGATCCATTTTTCGTTTTGCTTGTAAGCGCATCCGTAAACAGTGAAAAGCTCGTATGGAGAGATGGGATCGAGTTCAAACTAACATTACTTTTTAAAATTTTATTTAATCGACGCAAATTCGAAATTAGTCGAAAAAATTTTTCTGTCTGCTTTTATAAAGGTACAGCGACATTAGCCCGATTTTGTACAGAATAAACAGACCCGTGTTCTTACAGATTCCGAGAAGGTTTATCACTAATCGTTCTCTCGGACGCCTTTCGAACGACACGATGTTTTCGTGAACCAATCAAATAAAACGTCTGCGCGGACCAGCCCTCACAGCCTCTTTATGTTCGAGTTCCCGGCGACTGCTCCCGTTGGCAGAAACCATAAAAGCTTTTAACATTAAAGGTGAATTCATTCTAATTACGAAATGCGAATTTTAAAGCTTTTACTTGAATAGAATTTCTATTTCTGAAGGTATCTCAAAATAGAGTAAATGCCCTTTGAACGATGCGACTCCGGCGTCGGACTGGGCGCGAAGGTACAGACAACATTTTATTAGAAAAAAAACATATATATACAAAATGGTTTTTTAATGTACTGCTATTTTTAATCATACTAAAAAGTATAAAATAATGTGTCCTGTTCATTGTCCTGAAAATTTGTGATCTTACAAATTTCATAGCCATGAAAACACTTCTAATACTTAAAATGAACACTTTGATATAATAATTATAATACAATTTTATTGCATTGTAAGTGATATAAACTGTTAGGAATGTTCTCAAGAACAGCTGCTTCCCGCAATCTTTGTCACTGTTGTATGTGCTCCATCTTTTTCATGTTAAGCTTTACAAATGTTTTTACGGCTATGAAATAGTCACATTCATTCAGAAGACCAATATCAAGCAAAATCAATGCTACAGGTGGTGTTTCGTTATAACAGAATGCTTTAAAAAACTTTACTCTGTTCGTGTACATTAAAGATGATTTGTTATTTCTACTTTCCTTTTATGTTCCACTTGCTCGCTTTTAAATATATTTTGTGTTTTTCGAGTTCTGACTGTTTGGAATAATGGACCTTTGTCGTTGTAAAAGTTGAAATTTGCGTTGTGAGATTTACATCTAACCTTTGTACATATTTTGAGGATGTAAAAAGTTACGACAAAGGTGCTGTGAATTTATTTTTTCTTCTTGTGACAAAACATTACGAAATCGAGTTCTAAAGATTTAACTTGAAGTATAGCGGAAGCAGAAATAAATAAATACGTGAAAGGGAGGAAGATCGATTCCTCATCGAGGCCGTTTTCGATTTGGATAAACAAGAGCAGGCCACCTTCCGCTCCGGTAATCCTCCGTCTGCAGGTCGTATTCGAATAAATAAAACATAAGCCGCGCACTCCGGGGCGATATCGTAGGGCTCATTCGAGCCATATCGATATTTGTGAGCTTATGCGATATGTATGAGAGAAATGATCTGCCACCATCGTGATGCGTGCACGCGAGCAGCCCGGCCGTCGCGGAAGATCAAGTCCCGAAACGACGGAGGCCGTTTAAGGGAGTCATTGAAATTTTAAACAGTTCTTAAAAAATGGAAATCGGTATATATATATTATGTATGTAAATATTCAATTAGAAATTATGTTAGAGCGTAATAAATATAAGTGTACGAATACAAAACAATAAAGTCTCGTCATTAGCCTAGACTTTAAGTTTTTATGCCATTTGTCTTATACATGAAAGGCACTTAAGTTAGCCAGGTGTCGTTTCGCTTCAACTTAGCTAAGTATAGGAGACAGTATTCAAATAGACACTGACAGGAAGTTAATTACTTGTCCTATATTAGGGTTCCGTATATCGGATGAAAAAATTAACAGGATCACTTTCGCATTTTTCCGTTACAAGCTTTTATTCTTCGTCCTACTTAATGAAAGAAGTTAAAGTTTAATACTATGGTGGGGCCATACTGTAGCTGTTTTGACTTCAACATGAAAATGGACCGGTCCGAAATGTGAAATAGCATGCTCTTTCAGAAGACGGCCGTGAATTAGCAGCTTCCGCTGTTGTATTTCGTTCAGTAAGTGATAGTTCCGATGGCTCTCTTTCCCCATTCCATCAACCTGATTTCCTTCCGCTAGATGTCCTGTTCTCTCTCAAGCTGGTGACTTCTCTGGGTTGCGAGTGTCCGTTGGCAGCGGTGGACTCTTATAACGCTATATTTTTCAATAGCGAGTATGTCTATATAAGTAAACAAAAGGCACAAAGATAAAATACACAATGTTTAATTGATATTCAAAGAGACATGAGGTTCAGGGTGTATATTTACTTTTTATGTGACCTCTGACATATAATAGGATTTAACTTAAGTCCAAAATTCCTAACTGTTTTATCAATTGAGACATATGAGAAATATTGTACACATAATTACAATGTATAATTGAATTAATATGAGCGCTACCCGATAAGAGGTGCAGAGAAAAGATATATATTCAAACTTAATGATGTTCACAATTAAATATTTAGATAGATTTGACGTAGCTTCTTTGCATAGAGAGCTGATAAGGATGATCACTGTTGTACAAAAAGATAAAGGTTGATGATTTCGACATTGAACTGGGTTCACTTCCCACTTATATTTGTTCTTGGACTCTCATCTGTGATGAAACCTCGTCAGACGTGTCTTTGCAAAAATATTACGGGCTAAGGCTGTCTCAGAAATAGAACTCTGTGCACTTCCTAACCGGCGTTTGCACATTCCGATATCAGGTATCTACTCTCACGGAGGTAAAAAAAAGGATCCTAGAACCCCCATAGACATTTTATTTTCCTCTTGCGGCGAGGAGGCGGTAACGAATGTCTAACGCACACCCGCGCGTCCGTGCACGAGGGTAGTGTGGGGCTGAAACCCACTAAAAACTTCTTCCTTAAGTTGGAATAATTTGGTCGGCAATGCTATGTAACTAGATTTCTATAATAGCTTCAACGAACGCGGCCGGACGACACCGACAGCAGGGGTGTCGACGGCGCGTGATATGCCCTATGGGCGATTCCTTAAGGGATCGCCCATAGGGCATGTCACGCCTACGCTTAGTCAATCATGTGTGTTGTTAACTTCCATGAGATTATCTACTGCCGCTGTTAGGGCGTTAGGTGGATCGGTAAGTACATTTCGTGGCCTACGGATAAAATGATTACTGTAATTGGTTCGTAATCAACTGCTGAACGAAGAAGCGCATTGGAATGAGATCCCGCGATGTCGATCAATCGCTTGGATGCGTGCTTCATGTATATAGATATGGTTGGGATTTCTAAACCCCTGTGAAAGAAATATTGAGTTATGGACGCACCGATATGCATCCGTAGCGTCCCTGCAGAATATATTCTGAATAACTTAGAGCCTATCCTGTGCTTTCAGGGTGGCGTTAGCGAAAACCGGGGACGCGTATGTCAACACCGTCCTTGTGTGCATTTTGTAAATAGTACACTTATTGCGTATAGATAGTTTACTTTTTCTACCAAGCGTGGCTCCGAGGCGCGCTTGGTAGAATATTGCAGTTTTTCTAACTACATTGATGCGATCTTTAAAATGAAGATTTTTATCAAGTGTGACTCTTAGGTATTTGTTATTGAACTGCCACGAAATGTTCGCGTTCGACATTCTGAGATAGGTAGGGTCTAAGTCGACAATTTGCTGACTCTTACGCTTACTATAGTTAAATTGTATAGCGGCTGACTTTTCTGGATTGACCTCGATCCTCCAGGTGCGGCACCACTGACTCAGCTCATCAATGCCCCTTTGGAGGCGGAGGAGTGTAGATTTTTTGAGTCTAGCACAAAATTAAAACGCGGTATCGTACGCGAATAACGCGAGTTGTAAGTCCAATAGAGGCAATGAAAAGCATTTAATTACTTTATTCCTAATACCATTGAGGTCCGGTGCTTTTTTTGGTATGAGGGGTTTCGCCAGAGTTCGGACTGCGCTGAGCGAGACGGGAGGCAGAACATCTTTGGGTTCGAGGGAAACTTTGTTCTGGACCTCTTCCTCGATATGTTGAATATGAGCAACGTCGTGCGGAAGGAAAGCTTGAGAGCATTGGGATTCGATACTATCCGCTAGGCACTCCGCTATCTCCGCGTCGTCTAGGACAACGGAATTATCCGGTTTTTTGAGAGAAGGTATAGGGATATACCCCTCTGTTGTAAGTGCTTTGGTGACCTTACAAAACGCTTTATGTGACGGTGTAATTTCCTCCATGGAACCGCTCCAGTTCTCATTTCGGACTTCTTCAACGCGAGCCTTCACTCGTTATTGGAGTACCCGCGTTCTGGATTTGTGTTCTGTAGTAGGGTATGCGCTCACCCGGCGCAGAACTGCATTTTTTGCTTTTGTCAATTCGACAGTGTCTGCCGGAAGCTTCCTGCCATCCGAGGACGCCGGAACCTCCCGCTCGCTTCTCTGGACTACTGTTATAACGTAGTTGGTAAGAGCATCTATTGCAGAGTCTATTTCGTCAGTTGTACTAATGTCGTCGGGAATGCTATTAAGGGATGGTGTGTCGATTATCTCAAGTGCGGTCGACACTCCTTTCCAATCAGTGATTTCTAGGGCAAAATTAGGCCTCCCGCCGTCGAGAGGTCCCATTTTCAGTAGGACAGGTCGGTGGTCAGAAAGGAGACAGTTAAGTGTCTTGATGGCATTTAATTAATGCGACTTCTTCACTTTGAGCGATGTCTAGCGTGAAGGGTCTATTGGTTGCGATGTCGGGATAGTAGGTCGACATAGAGGGCGCGATAATTTTTAATTCGAGTTTGTCCTCGAATTGAGTGAGTTTGTCTCCATTATAATTAGTAATTGGACAACCCCACTTGGGGCTTTTACAATTAAAATCGCCGAAAAGGATGACGACATCCCGTAGGGCAAGAAGGGCTCTTAGGTCGCGACGGAGCAACTTTTTAGGAGATGGGAGGTAGACCGAGACTATGACGAATGTACCGTGCCCTGTCATAGTGAGCCTACAACCCGTAGCTTCCATGCTAATGAGAGGTGGAATGATAATAGGGCAACAGTGTAAGGAGCGCTTGTATTACACTGCAGTACCCTCTTTCCTAGCGTACGTCCTGTCCGTTCATAACTAAGCGTAGCCTGTGATCGCACAAGCCTTAGGCTTACTTGGCTTTAAAAAAGTTTCTTGGACCGTTGCTATGTCGATACTGTACTTCGACAAACATTTGTATAACTCGGGGATATTTTTTGTTAAACCGTTAGCATTGAAAGATAGTCGTGAGTTATTTTTCGATTTACGGCGTCCAACTGAGGGGAAGCTACAGAACCCGGGTGTAGACATTTATATGTGTTCTAATTTGACCATCAGATGATAGTGCTTGACTAATACGTTTAGTTTATCTTCTACACTTCTGCATGAACGTAGATCGCGGGTCGAACTCTGAGCGAGCTCTTAACCGTTCGGACCATAGACACCTGCCACCGATTATAACCGGGATAACAGATTTCACAAATCTTTTTTCTGAACAAAACATCGTATCCTACCCGTTGTTTAAGAGGACCCCACGATAAAAACTTATATTATACAGGAGAATATTATCTGGTTATAATATTTCCTTGAAAGAAAGTCGGTTTTACAATACCTCTCCTGACGCTTTTCCAATCAGAAGAGGAATACGTACAAATTTTTGTACTTGAGAAAGTGATCTTCGACATGACACAAACGATAGGTGACAGATCGATCCAAGAAGGATTGAATGATATTGACAATTAGATATTAAAAACAGATTCTTTTAAACTTCTTCTTTTTTATAAACGATCGTCTAAATCGAGTTATAAATGGAAAAAAGTTGTTTTACTTTTGATCCGAACGAATGATGGAACCGTCAGAATAACACTACGACATCTCGTTCAGAACCAGTTATCAAATTACTATTTTATGAGAGAAATTTAGATTTGCTAGTAAACACCGACGTTCGTTTTAAGGGGTTACACTCCGATGGCTTGTCTGCTAGTTTGCTCCTCCTCTGTGCTATAAAAAAACATACCGAGTTACATCAGGCATATAAGGTAAATAAATGAATTCTAATTTTGAGGATTAACTATGGGAATAAGTCTAAAATAACTTTGTCAAATGCATCACGTGACACATCAACTAAAGAAGCTGGATATGATAAATAAACACAAATATATATATTTTTAATAATCTAAAATGCACAGTTTAAATATTTATATTAAAAGAGTTTCTTTCTTATATCATAATTACGTAGTCTATTTGAAAACTGCGAAATATAAGACGTCATTCATTTTTATTAGAAAACCTAAGTTCTTAAATTACCACGAGAAGCGGAATATGTTTATTCAGAGAAAGTCTTTATACAATGTCTTGATTAATTTAAACGAAGACTACTTCAATTAGCGCAGTGGTTGCCGCGTCAGCCGCATATGCCGAGGAGTAACATTCAGAAAATAGACTATGATAACTTTTTGTATTGTAAAATGTTTTTGTTTGAGCTACCACAAACAGTTTCATTTATCTTGGAATTTCAAATTAACTGTTGTAACAAGGTACACAAATTCGTTATTCGTAAAATAAAATTTGACGGCCTGACGGCACAGCTGGGAGTGACCCTGTGTGCTGTGTCGAGGGCGAGTTACATTACCACACAAGACAAACATTTATTTGATAAAATATAAATTTGTCTTTTAAGTGTGAGTGTTTCTATGTATTATGTGTATGTATTTCCAAAAAAAAGGATACCGCATTGTGTCAACTATCTGATACCTATAGTGCTAGCCTTAATGCTTAGTTTGAGAGCAGTTTGTGTTGTGTGTGTATCCGAAGATATTGTTATTATATCGTTAACAATAGCCTAGTTTTCACATCTGTCGGCCTCCGAGCAATGTGCTAATGTTACAATTTTACTCAATAAAAATCGTATTCAAGGAATCAAAATACTTTGCATAGATATTGTATTATGCAACGTACAAACTTCAACGAGGACTGAGTACACGGGCTGCTCCGCGCGCGAACATTAGCATGTCGGTGATGCGAACGCATAAGATTTTACATAGACAAAAAGCACCCAACGCGCCTAAGTGTTTTCACTTCAAAAATAATAATGTGACAAGTGATAATATGAATTCTTTCCACGCGAACTTGACGCCTTTTGGAACGAATTTCCTTGTCGCACAGCACGCGCGAGGAGCTAGGCAGCAAAAAGTAACGCTGTGTACGTTAGTTAGCACGGTATAGGATATTTGAAGTACAGCTATTATATCACTCGTGAGGGGTATCGGGGTTCGACACTGTCTTAGCATTTGGTCGTTTTTAATTTATTAAATTAAAATCAAACGTTATAATTAATTTCATGCTTCTTTTTATTATAACTAGTAATACTTATTTACATTTACAGTAATTATTGTATATTAATTGTAATATGTAACTTCGAAAAGAACGGAATAGTTTTAAAGAATTTCAATATTGTTTACTGAAACACTTTATTTGCAAACACAAATAAAGAAATGTCTATGCAAAAAAAAAACATATGATTAACTATTTCAAAATTTTTGTAATGAAAATTGCTTCTAAGTATATGAATATCATCACATTCTCTCAGCGTTTAATTTTTTTAACAAGAAATAATGTTTGTAAGTTTTATGTTTTTTGTGTATACAAATTATACTAGTTTTTGTTTCTTATTAAATAATAAGAAATACAGTGAATTGTATTTTAATAAATTTTGAGAAAACGCTATCCACTGTTAAAATATTCAACTATTTAAATAAATAAAAACGTCGACATAAATTTTTAGTTCCCTCTGTGTATAATTTATATTATTATTTATTTAATTACTCCCAAAGGTTTTAATTAATTTCATTGTCATTATTCAATTCATAGAATATATTTACATATAGCGAGAAGAACGTTTCAACCGGGTGTCCCCGAAACAACATCTGTCCTTGTTTTATAATGAAAATCATACAACTTTAACAACTATACCGCTATGGAAATTTTCGGTCTTTTGTTTATGCATAAACAATGAGGAGATTAGGCTTATACATTTAATGAACTCTGAGTGTACTCAGTAAAA
The DNA here is from genome assembly GCA_005406025.1 of Eumeta japonica. Lineage (NCBI taxonomy): Eukaryota > Metazoa > Arthropoda > Insecta > Lepidoptera > Psychidae > Eumeta > Eumeta japonica. Next base: position 21,570 of record BGZK01001535.1, on the reverse strand, counting down.
CATTTATTTGTTACCAAATATATTTATATTTTATTATTGTGTTAAAGCGGACAATCCGGACAAAACATTTCTTTACATTTCGTCGCCTGTAGGCAACAAGTCGCTCCATTTAGTGTGATATACCTAAGCGTAACTAGGCAGCAGTTATCGACGCGTGAGACCAACGTTTTGTTTAGAAATATTGTCAATGTTCGCTTTGTAACCGTGTTATTTAAGTATATTTGATTTTTTCGTTTTATTTTTATTAATCCATTACTTTTTTTTGATAGAAACAAATTTATAACTAGTTGCCGAAAAATAAAGTTAAGAGGCACGCGTGGCCAAGATAATTTTTGTGTTTTAAAATTGGTTACCAAAATATTCACATTAACTATTAACTACTTCGGTATGTAATAAAGATGGAGATAGCAATATGTTTTTAAGTTTAATGAAAAAGTCGTGTTGAAATGGTTAGAACTTAACATGTATACCACACAGGTGTAACAGCTCAATTACGTTGTCTTATAACGATGTAGCCGTTATCGGCGTGATACAATTTTTGCGTCACGACGATAGAGACTATATCGTTTTAAGTGGGAATAATAGAACCCCTGTGCGTACGTATGTCTGGCTCTACCCGCTCTGTATAGACAGTACGCCTACAGTCTGTGACTTGAGACTAAAACTAGTGAAAATGTTTATTTTCACTTAGCTATTCAAATGCTAATTCTTCTTTGTATTTTTCATTTAAGGTTAAGGAAAAAGTTTTTTGTATTTATATACAAATTCAAAATAAAATTTCATCTTATTTTATTTACATTTAATTATAATGCATATAAGCCAATTTGCTCTACAACAATTTTGTAGGTAGTGACATATGCCGTTGCTTAAGGAATTTTAAGTTCTGGTCATAAAACTGCAACAAGTTGTTTTGACAGTCTCCTCTTGATGTTAACCTAACACTACCTAAAGAATTCTGAAGAGGCCGAAACAGGCGAAAATCTGAGTGTACAAGGTCAGGACTATATGTTGGATGCATTAACGCTTACCGATCAAACTCTCTCAATATTTGCTGAGTGGCTAAATGTGTGTGCGATCTGGCTTATGGTGGTGAAAAACCACACTCTTTTTTGTTGATCAATGCCGATCATTTTGTCTCCACTTCTTGCTTGAATCTCATCAGCTGTTTGTCGTAAAAATTGGAATTGATGGCTTTGCTCGGTGGTAAAAACCCATTATGAATGATTCCCTTGCAAACCCACCATACATTTAGCGTCAACTTATTGTAATTTAGTCCGGCTTTCCCTATAGACTGTGGAGCTTTCTTACCTTTTGGCTATGATCATTTTCGCATGTTCTTGTCGAAGGTGAAATCCATTTTTCATCATCTTCTTTTCAAATCTTTTCAAAAACTTTTCGCTTTCATTACGATTCAATAGAGAATCGCAAATGAGTACACGATTCATTACATTATTTCAGTGAGCCCGCGTGGGACATAAGTATCGAGCTTTTTGCATATCCATCTTTTTCAAATGCGTCAAAACTGTTTTGTGGTTAATCTCCAGATCTTCAGCTATGTCGTACGAACTATACGCCGATCTTACTCTCATTTTACTAAAATGGCATCCACTTTATCCATAACAGATTGACCAGAGCGAGGTTCATCTTTGATATCAAAATCACCGGACCGAAAATCTTTGAACCAAATTTCTCCGTTAGATTCACTCAAATTGCATCATTTTGTAAAAAAAATGTAACTACCTTGACGTCGATGAGTGGTCGCAGCCAGCCAGAGGGGGCTCTCGAGCCGCCCGGGCGTCGCTCGTGCGCCGCGCGGCCTCGTGCGGCCCCTGAGATTGCTTTTCGCGACGAATGCGGAGCGGTGCGGAATGTGCCTTATCTTTACTAAGTTCATTTCATTTAATTCCTGTTCCTAAATAGAAAGTTACATATGCACATAATGATGCGACATAGTGAGCGTTATGTCACGCGCACGACGGAAACAGGGTCTATGCAGAAAACATAAATGTGAAGCCGAGTTGTTGTAATAGATCAATCCAGTCGCAGTCGCGAACACGACGACTTCAGTGACCGACGGGCTAGCACGCTTCGTCAGGCACGGACCAAATGGTGTAACTCAGGATTTATCGATAAATCTCTGGTCAAATCGCCTGTGTTTAGAGATTGGTTCAAGAGCCTTCTGATTTAAAAAAAGTCTTTAAATACTGGAGCGTCATCGTTCGGCGCTCCATAAAATATAAAACAGGATCAATACTGACAATAAAGAGTCATTAATTGTTATCAATGATATCAAACAAGACAAATATAACTTTTTCAGTCTTCTTTTACTTTACGGCTACCAATTTTTCGGAATTCGAGCCAAAATGGTAAAAACAAAACCTTTATAATTTCGTTGTGATCATTAGTCCGTCCGTATGTCACAAGCTTTTTGCTCAAAAGCTACGAGATCTATATTGATGAAATTTATAGTTTAGGTGTCTTGACAAGCCGCTATTTAGTTTAGTAATTAAATAACAAAAATAAATATTTCTAGGGAGGTACTCCATCCATGTAACAGAAGCTGAATAAAAACATTTAGCAAGCATCAATATGTATAACATATTACGACAGTTCTTTTAAAAAATATTAAGCAATTTTTCTGATTACGTGAATAATTTCGGTAACAATCGCTCCGAATATAGGAGAAATTGTGTATCCCCCCTTTTATTTTTTTAAACTGTATGGATGAAAAACATGAAAAAGAATTAAAAAGGCAAAGTTTGATAAATACTTTCATCGAAAATTATTTTGAACGTGATCGGATATACCGTTTTTGAATTATTACCGAAAAACTGCGCTTCTCAACAAAAGGACGTAAGTGCTTTGAAGATACGCTCTTTTACAGGTGCACTTTATTTTACACTAACTTAATGTCGACACACACTCTTGTTTTTCTAGTTAAAGGCGACTAAAGCGGGAACACACACCTATTCTGTGTGGGAAACAGAAAAAACGTAACGTAGTTTTTTTTTTATCTGTAATATTCAATAATTATTGAATATTACAGATAAAAAAAAAACTACTATTATATAATTGGATGTAAATTGAGGGTTAAATCCCATGGACACATCGCTTTTAGCAACATTTCATTACATGATATAGCGTAGAGAAGAGCAAGAGAGTTATGTATTCCGACGCCACGGAAGTGAAACAAAAAAGAGCGACATTTGTACAACGATACAAAGCGATATAATAAGATAGTGTCGCGCATGCGCGCGTTCTATGTGAACGCTTCAGAGACTATAATATATGAATACCTGAGGTACCACGTATTGCCTAGATAATATTTATCATAATGTTTTGTGATTATTTATGGTTTACGTTTGTTTTCTGTGACTGATTAATTATAACCGTTGAGAATTATTATTTAAGAAGTTTCGCTTTTATCACGTGTACGGTGTTGCAAACAAACAGGTTTCTAATTTCGTCGATTAAATGAAACATCATCAAATTAATTTTGCTTGCTTTCTTTAATTTATCTTTAAAGAAGATATCAGAAAAATAAACTGATTTTCTTACCCGGCCAACTGGTAATGAATTTGCAACTATGGAAATGACAGATGAGGCAGATTGCGAAATGCCAGAAACCTAGAAATCATCTTATCGTGACGTATGAGAGTACAATAGCTTTAACCGGCCGTCTGTACGTTTATTATTTCCCCAGATTACGGTTTTCCGTATCCAAGAACGAGCCGAGGGTGGTGAAGTGCAGGAGTTGGACCAGGTCATCCTGACCGCACTGTTCCGGGCCCAGCACCTGTCAGCCAGCGAGCAGCTGTCCTTGGCCCTGACGTGGAACCGCGTGGACATCGCGCGCTCCGAGATCTTCGTCTACGGCCAGGAATGGCCTAGAGGTGAGAATTTACTTCAATCTTTATAGTTTCCCACTACATTCAATATAAAAGGTATATTTGGTACGGATCCTTGCTACTGTTTGCAGTATATATTACTCGGGGATTATTCTACTAATTATTATATTCGGTAGCCTTTGTTTACAAAGTCTAACACACGTCTTATGTAAAACGGGAGTTGCAATGTTCATTATAATTTTAATTATAAACAATACAGGCTTTAGACCTCTTTAGTTACTTTATATCATGAAGTTAAAGCATTAGAATACAGCCACATAACTTCTTAAACTTGTCCACGTGTTATTGTTTATCTCTTATTTTCGCTAACGTGTTTCTGATAATTACAGTCCATTTCAATCTTAACAAATGCGTTACGTCCTTCGAATTTCAATTAAATGATGTCGTCCTTGTCTGCACTGCCGTACACAAACACGTTCTCACACGTGCTCGAGCACCTAACGTACGTAACGACGCTCGTAATCTGAAATTACCTCAATCGCTGTATCTATAGCGGAACCGCTGTAAATTAAATCGAATCGCCCCGAATTGTATTTACAAGCGGCGGTAGGTGGCGCTGCCGATGACGCGGGCTAAAATTACAAATTGGAGCACGTCCATTTTCCGTGTTTGCACAAACATTGCGCCCGACAAACAGCTCATTCGGTAGCGGACTTCCTACTTTTAATGTTATTTGCGACTGACTACGTCTACACGTATCACAAAAAAGACCTTATGAACATTTTTTTAAATAACGGATTTTGTACAAAATCTCTAATGAACACGGTGCCCGTTTGTAACCTAGCGACTCTGGAAAAGTCAAGCGTTCGTTCGGCGAGTGATACGCCTTCATCTAAAGAGAGAAGGTCTGGTATCATTTCGTGCTGGGGAGCACCCAATTTATAGGTTAAATACGGAAATTAATATAAACAAACGAACTGAATTAGTTTTACTAAACGAATAATCCGTAATGGTCTAAAAATACGAAAGGACAAGACTCGCAAAAGAAAACTGCTGGTGGCCCACTTAGGACCTACTCGAGTGCTGGGTGCGCCGATGCCGAAGCATCGCCGTCGTTTAAATATCCATCTACACATTAATAAGCTTTTTCACTGTTTGAATGTGATCGCGTTTTTAATTCAATGACACACGCACACACCCCACCTAAAAGAATTACGGAACTTGTCAGCCCGACTTCAGTCCTCGAGTGAACGTATGTTTTGCTCAAGTATTGTGTATTTTGTCTAGTAATGTGGTAGCCGTTTGCCCTAAAAAGACGTTAAAATTTTAGCGCCCGCCCATACGTTGTATTTCGGTAAATATAATCGGTTACAGAGCGTCACACATATGCTGTGATAGTAGCTAAGATAATGAAATGTGTGCTAATATTTTATTTGCTTAAATACAAAACCATGGGAGGAGACCCAAGGGAAAAAATCAAGACTAATATTTACGTTATATATTTTAATCCTTTTTATGTAACAGAATACTAAATTGTTATGAATAAAAGACTGAAATATTAAACATAAAATCTAAAGAGTTCAGTATACCAATCTAAAGAGATAATAACAAATAATAATAAACTCTTAACTAGACATAAACTTCTCAAACTTCAGGCAATGTAAAGTTAATTTCGTTTTGCTCTTCTTATTTTTAGTTATCATTTACAAAAGTTTATAAGGGTGACCAGGTCCAGATTGTAGAAAATTGTAGGTTGTAAACAAAAAAACAAGTCATATATTTCTTTTCTTTTTTGCCGAATACTATAAGTCATTTAAGTAAAATCAGGAGCAGCCCTAATACAGATCTTTTAGAAACCCCCATTTTACGATAGATCATTTTAATTTCGTTTTATAAATATGAACTTCCTGGATTCAATTACACAGATATGATTCTATCAATTCATTTCTATTACTACGCACGCAACAGCGTTAATAAGGGTATGTCGTTTGACGATTCATGCAAACGAATAAGTTTATGAGTCGCAACAATTCCTACAATATTTGTTAATCTTTTTATGCCTAACGAATATGTATTAAAGAGAAAACGCCGGCGTCTGCTGAGGATTTTTTCATGAAGCCAAAAATTGATGGCCACTTTTATTTCAAAAATTTTACTAAACACAGGATGCACCGACCGGTCAGTATTTATTGCAGTCTTCTTTTTGCCTTATTTAATTGTGAGAAATTAGTTCGCCAAGTTTCATACAATAGGAAATATTTTGGTTAATAACAGGCATCAAACACGGTGTTGGGATAGAAATTGCAAAACTTATCGCTCTATAGCGTTATCTCAGGAGACGGCTGTAGTGAGGCATACAAGCGTACACATACGCAAGGACGTGTTACTGACGATAGTTATTCTTAAAAAACATCATTTTATGAAGACTCGAATATTTAAAAAGGGCAATAAAAACAATAATTGATCAATTTTTTGAAAATTTTGAATTATACTACGCTATGAAAATATTTTTGACAAATGTATCTTAGTATTGTTTATATACTTATTCTGACAAACGCATCGATTTCCATTGGGATATAAATTTTAATTAGAGCGGCCTACGCGCACGGCGATGAGAGTGCACTAACTTAAATAAAGGAAATTAGAAAGCGTTATGTGTTATTAAAGAACGCACTTCGCTGTATTAGTTTGCCGGTAGTCTGCGCGGATGCGCCCGCATACGAAAGTAGCACACCGACGAACGGCGGCCGTGCGCTACTACAAACAACCCATGTACAAATTAAATGAAAACAGCCCCTTAAAATGACAGGTCAACGGAACGTTGACTTCGGGTGCGCGATACGAATACTTAGGGGGCACTAATGGTTTCCTCCTTAATAGAATTTTTGCTCAAAACAAAATAACATGGCGTATGTCAAGGGTGAAATTACAGGACCTGTTAGCTCGAAGGAGAATTCGTCGGTCGTGACAGCAAGGTTCTTGTATAACGAGAGAGGGGTCGACTTCATCATTTATGTGCCTTACATATAGTCCTTCGTTCGAGGCAAAATTACAACTACCCTCGCATAAACTTATTGGGATAGTACCACTCAAAGTGCCTATAAATATTTCGATGACACGAACATTACGAAAATTAAAAGTTCACTGACTACAGTAGACCCGGTAGACCCTTTGTTCTCTTTGTCGATTCCTAACATTTTACTCATTAAATGTACTATAACTTATTGTTATTTGTGCTAAAACTGATTATTAATAATGCTGTATTATCGCATTAGGTACAAAAAGATGAATTTATAGATTGTAAGTGATTCCAGGCCGCTTGTTGCACCTACATGTTAACGATGGCTCATATAAATTTTGAGGTAACTCATACTCCAACAGAACAACAAGAGTCACTTTAATCACCGCCGCCCATCGACCCCTGCGACCCCAAGCGAGTCACTGACGTGTTGTCAGTCTTTTAGAAAGAATATGTTCTTTCTTTGAAGACCCACTTGTGGTTGATGATAGGGCATACTGCTTGCGATAGATCATTCCAGTTCCGTACTCGGTATACAATTACGCATGAAGCGCCCGGTGGTGAGATACCAGCCGTCCAGACAACGATAACGAAAAGGATTGTATTTCCGGCGAACGAAACGATGACGTAATTCAGCAGCAGAAATAATATTCCAGCTCAGTCCTCGTATTATATACGACAAAGCATGCATAAAGATGCTACCTACATCCGGCCCCGGATCTAGGGGGCAAGGGCAAGACGGGGCACCCGCCTCGGCGGCAGTTTCAGAAGGCGCCAAATTCATAATATAATATCGTTGAAAAAAGTTTTGCTGCACAAAGCGCCTACTATCTAACGCACGTTGTTCTATCAATTACTCATTTGATTTTAAAATGCCCAGTTGGGGACACGTCTTAGAGTTAATTCCTTTTTTATTTTTCTAATTATTTTTTTTTTCTACTGAAATAAGTATATTTTTTAGAAAAAAAATCTATATAATTAGAATGGTAATTATATAGCATTAGTGCTTTACCTATTACTTTTAAAAGTCCAAAAATCAAAAATGTCTGTTCAAAAAAATGTATTTAGGAAACATGTCATAACATGAGTTGTTATATGTTTCCTACCTTTATATAATTTTCAAGACAATTATCAAAACAAAAAGTTGTCAGATAATAGACGATAAAAAATGCAAATTTATTAAACTTTTATTATTCTCATCATAAAAAAAATGCTAATTTGTGAATTATTTTTTAACAATTTGTATTAAGCACTGGAGAAAGAAGACACCATTGTCAAGTCACTGCCTCGATTCGAAAAGATCGTAAATCCGAAGCTGCCTGCATCTCTTTGCAAAACCAACGGGTGAAGCTGCTCGGTGCGACGATCGCCGACAAAGTGAGACGCTCTTCGTCGGATGCGGTTTAGAGGCGTGGGTCGATCTGAGTAGCTTCAGTAAGTCCGGCAGCACCGGAAGGAGTGATTCCGAAGAGAAGAGAAAGAGTAAAGAGGAGTTTTCGGAGGTTGTCGCCGATGCGGTGACATGCCGCTCGACGACTCAACGCATTTTCCGCGTCACTGAATCGATGCGTTCCTGGTTATGATTCAAACCCGAACCTTTCGGTCCGATGGCAACGCCCTCGGCCACCGTTCTTTGAAATATTACTCGTATTAAATATATTTTTCCTTTTAAACTCGATAGAATCCAAATAAAATAAACGGTCCATTAACTTCTTTAATTCTATTAGGAAGATCGAAATTAACTAACAAGCCGCTTCGAATGCGCGAGTTTACGAGCGTTGAATACGGTTTACGGCGGCGCGCGAAGAGGGCGCGCGGGCGGCGCGGGCGGGAGGGAGACTTTTCATGAGTTTTTTCACGTTTTATGTGTTCAATGACAAAAGCATAAGAGCGCCCGCTGTGAGGCGATTCACCATCAAACCGGCGCCAGGTGTACTCGGCGAGGCGGCCGCGTCGTCGCAAAACGACCTCGAGGAAACTTGAACTTTATCCTTTTCGAGGCGGTGCGGGCACAGCTCTGCGCGAAAACGCGTGTCCAAAAGTGTGCGATCGCCGTGCGCGCGCCGCTCCTTTGGTACGCCGCGACCGCCCGCAGCGACACTGAAAATACCTATTAGGCACTTTAAAATGATTATACTAGTCGCCTAATACTTGCTTGTGCCGTAATTACTTCTAGTCCGGAGGGAAAAAGGACAATCAAACAAAACTAATCAATCAAATCTGTGTAACTGCTTAAATATTAAATTTATTCTATAGGTAATCACTAACAATTTTTCAAAGATATAATTAAAATATATATAAATTGTTAGCTAATTTGTACTAAGCTATTAGCAAATCTTTTTTTTATATTCTGAATAAAATAACAATAACTTCATGCACAGAGAAATCTAAAAAAAGGAACTAATTTTTAATTTTTTTTCACATTATTCCTTTTACAGGGTTTTTTGTTATTCTGTGTAGGACGTTTGAATAACTTTTTTTATTCTTAACTTTTCTGTAATTTAAAGAATAAACAAGATACAAGAAATTTTAATAGTTCTATATTAAAACCGCACCTAATCAACATTAAAAAAGAGTTACACGTAGCAAAACATGTATAATCTCTAATAGGGAATATGCACTTATTATTTTTGACGTGACAACGTCTTAAATAAGGTTGCGGCTGGGAGTCACTTTGAAAAAGTGTAACGCTCGGTAACGTAACGATGAGTCACCGAACGAGAGAGAGGCCCGCCGAATGCCTTGCGTCTCTCTCCCACTCAACTATGATCGGTCTCGCGCGCAGCACTAGAGAATTATGCATAGCTTGCAAATGTATTGCAAGTTATTGTATGTATATTTGTATATAAATACGTATGTATGTGTAAAGGTAAAAATAAAATTTTGTTAATATGAAATTCAGTGCGAGATTCTTTTGTATAAATTAATGTTTTAAATATAATTCTTTGTATAAATAAATGTTTTAAATTGTTACTATTATTTCATCCTTCTTCCTACTATACGAATGAATATTCACATTAAAATGATTTTACCATTCAAAGTCGTTGTCACGTAAAACTTTCGCCCGTATACCGACTTTACAGGCAACCAAATTTTTTATATTTTTAAACAATGGCTCCTATCGCTACATTTTTGTAAAAAAAATTTCACCACAAAAAACTAAAATATAAGATAAATTTACTTTTCGAAAATGTCAAAAAGATTTAGGAAATTTAAACGCTCGCCTTTGCTGCGTTTCTTGGCGTGATGTTGAAGTCTATGACAATAAATAACTCACCTACAAAAAAATAGGTTAACCCTGTAGGCCAACTCTGAAACTTCTCGCTATTTTCGAGTTCAAAACACTCGAAAATATACGGGATTTGACGCGATTTTTTGAGTAAAAAAACGGTTTGTTTCGATTTCTTTCGACAACGATTTCTCACAAACGAATCAACCGATTTTGACCCGGTTTACGGCAATCAACGTGTTATTGATAGGTTAAGAGCTGATTAGATTTTGGATATGATCGGTCAAGCCATTTTAAAGTTATTTTGAAAAAACCACTTAAAAAAAAATTCTTAGTTTTTTGAAAATTTCTACCGGCCCAAATCGACCCAAGCTTTCAAGAAATCTAAGTTTGGTAAAACTCTTTAGAACGCCGTTTCGTGGGCTCGATTCTGTTAAGCCATTTAAAAGTTATAAGAGGTTTACATACATCCACAGATACACACGCACACACACACACACACACACACACACACACACACACACACACACACACACACACGCACGCACACACCCATATCCACACAAGGATACGGACATCATCTCAGGGATGATCAGGGAAGCTTCCTAGACCCTTAGAACGTCGAGATCTAATGAGAACTCGATTTTTGCTAAATGAGGTGAAACCAATAACTTCCCGAAAATTTTAGAAAAGTTCAATTTTCTTAGCGGGAAGTTAAAAATTGTCGACGCATTGTGCAGTCGATTTTGTATTTTAGAATTATAATAGAACAAGCCAAAAACCAACTTATGAGTATTGTATTGTACCTATGTGTAAAAATACAATAAGTAATGGACCCGATAATGTGTTTTTTCTTGTACCGAGAGTTACAATAAACTTCACAAAGACAATATAGCGCTTGGACTTTGACGTCACACACAGCTACCGCTTTTGGTCAGATCATCCGACCAATGACGTTGCGTTTCAACTACTTTGCATTCCCCACAAATTTTTGCACTTTTTGAAGAGGAAACTTCTTTAGCACCGTTGTGATTTGAAACTCGATGAAACGAAAAAGCGACAGTAAACAAAGACAACCATATACAGCTATAGGATCTAGCGTACAAGAGAAAGAGATAGAATATGAGATGAAATAGAATGTTTGCGAGAGAAAGAGATATGTGTGCTTACGTGCACCTGCTTATTGTATCTGTTCAAATTGAAAACATTGAACTTGAATAATAAAATGTAAAATAACTTTTGCATTTGGTACTAACAGTATACTCTATAATCAATCTAGTCCTGATACTGTATCTTCTCATTTTTCTCGCAGTTTAATTTTCTGAAGGTTTCACTTCTGATGTTTTTAATACATATAATAAAATAACGGGTCCGTGTCAATAATTATTTTCTTAATGAAACATAAATAACATTAAAAAATATTAATAGAGATATAATGTTGAACCAAAAAAGGTTACAAAAAAATATTTAACATTTATCTGCTTCAAGCGCATATTAATATTTATAAAGTGGAAAACTCTCAAAAAAACTCAGTTTTTGAGAATATTGATGAAAACACATTTTTTTAAAAGGGATTCTTATTTATTTAATTGTGAAAGGTATCTTAGCATTTTCAATTCATTTCAAATGTAAAAAAAAAATACGACTCTTGAGTGACATGACTTATTAGCGATACCTGCGTGAACCCATATTTCTAACATAAATTGCTGATGTTAATAATTATTTGAACGAATTTCCGGGATTTAAAGTTATTTTTTTTGAAAATGTCCTCTGCTTTGTCTTTCTTGCGTATTTGTATCAAAAACTAAATTTTGTCTTTTATGAAACTACATTTTTCAATCACAGATAAAGTGTTTGATGATCTTCTCGTGTGATTATTTGAAATCACAATAATGTAAGGAGATAGGGAACTATTTTTCTCCGCATACAAAGTTTCCGACTAGACTAGAATTCTAGTCTGGTCGGAAATTGTCATACATATTTCCTATAGAAGCGAAAAGTTAACGCAATGACTTAAAAATCAAAATTTAATTCGAGCGAACTGTCAAATTATTATTTAACTGAACTCTCCTACCACGGCTGTCCGCAATCGGTCGTGGTCGTCCTTCTCGCTATATCATCGCTGTTCTATTCTGTATCTATTCAATGTAAGAAATATCTGCAATGTAGCTTTTAAATGGTCATCAAACTTCCTTAGATGATGAGAATAAATGACACTCCATATGTTTTATCTTGATCTGTAAGTTCTCAATAAAACAGTTAGGTTATCTTTAGAAAAATATTTCAAATACTATTCCAATAACAAGAAAGAGATTTGACACAGCACTAAGGACGAAAAATGACAAGAGTTCTCACGTGTCGAAAAGACAACCGTAATGTCTTATAATTCAACTCTTAAATTGCGTGCGCTTCGTGTGCTTGAATCGTCACGAATTTCTTTGTACCCATCTTGTTTCGTACAATAAAGCCGCCGCTATTGCGTGTGCGCTGCGAATTTGCATAAATCCAAACGCCAATTTTGCACTAAACAATTTCCGGAGATAATAAATCAATTTCGCAAATGCGATAATTTTTTCTAAATTCAATGAATAACCTCCTACACACTGGCATTCGCCAATGAATTAATATATGAATAAAATCCAAACAATGCTGTAATGTCCATCGGTCTCTATATTTTCTAGTAATTCATGGGAACTTCATAGGCCATATATGTAATGAATGTAGAGACCGGTAAAAATATCCTATAGAATATCCGATACACGAGTATGGCTTCTCTTATTGATTTTCTAATTACGCTTCATTTGCGTATTTTCGATAATAGTTATTTACGAACATAATATATAAAGACATCTAAAATAAATTGTTTTAGTTTTTTTAACCATTGTCACCCGAAAGACAAAATCAAATTGAAAACAACGTATATAAGCCAGTTACCAGCGTAAAATCTATATCGAATCACTATAATATTCTGTTTAACAAAAAAATATGTTTTGTTAACAGGCTCTCTGGAAGAAGCCATGATGCAAGCTCTTGAACATGACCGGATAGATTTTGTCAAGCTGCTTTTAGAAAACGGTGTCTCAATGCGCAAATTCTTGACCATCCCACGACTAGAGGAACTGTACAACACGAAAAGTGGACCGAGTAACACCCTGCGCTACATCCTGCGGGACGTGCGCCCGCACTTGCCGCGGGGCTACGTGTACACCCTGCACGACATCGGGCTGGTTATAAACAAGCTTATGGGAGGAGCTTACCGGTAAACAGCTTACACATTTATGCAAACTTGAAGCGATAAAACCAAAGAACAATATAGATCGATCTTGTATTTAATTATAGATTACTGAACAAAAAACAATCAACCTATACATACATAGAAAATAAAAGTATAACTGAATTTTTTTTCTGCTGCATATGGTATGCAAGATTATGCATATAGATGTGTTTTCATCTCTTGACTACTCGTTGTATGGGTGACCATTCTTGCGAGAATATTTTTTGAGAAGACTACGTTCGTGATTTGTCGATAATTTATAAATATCTTTTTTCCATTAAGCCCCTGTGTAAAAGTAGTATTTGTCATCTGTGTACTAGGTGCTACTACACGCGTCGCAAGTTCCGCCCCATCTATGCGAAAGTGATGAACAAAAGCGCCAACGTGCATCGAAATAGTGCATCCTTCACGCGCCACAACGCCGGTGGCCTCAGCCTCATCACCGGCTTCATGCCTGTCACCACTGAAATGGCGCTCTTTGAATACCCTTTCAATGAGCTGTTGGTGAGCCGCTTAGTTATAATTTGAGACTATTGAAGGATATATGTATAAACCGATTAAATAGTCGTTGAGTTATGTTATTTATTGTATAATTTACTTGAGCAGATGTGGGCGGTACTGACAAAACGACATCAGATGGCGCTCTTAATGTGGACACACGGCGAAGAAGCTCTAGCAAAATCGTTAGTAGCCTGTAAATTATACAAAGCGATGGCGCATGAAGCGGCTGAAGATGATATGGAGACCGAAGTCTATGAAGAACTCAGACATTACGGGAAAGAATTCGAGACTAAAGGTAACTTCTATTTAATGTCAATATCGTAAGGCTCACTATTGCTTGATCTACACGATGTTTAGATTATCGATGTCTATGTACTTTTTTATTACCAACGCATTGCTTTATTGTTATTAATAAGACAAAAAAATACAGTGAAACTCAGTCTCTATTGAAAGTTCGATGATGAGAATATAATGTCTCTTATCGTCAGTGGCTCCATCTACCATCAGTAAGTCGTACACTTTAGGCGCGACCTTTAACGACATATTAAGTACTACATCGTTCGTTGACCAATTTATCAATTTAAATATTACTCTTATTTCAGCACTGGAACTTTTAGATTACTGCTATAGGCAAGACGATGACCAAGCACAACAATTGCTGACTTGTGAACTCCAAAACTGGTCCGGCCAAACTTGTCTTAGCCTTGCCGTAGCAGCCAATCATCGCGCCTTGCTTGCGCACCCTTGTTCGCAAATAATACTTGCCGATCTTTGGATGGGAGGGCTTAGGACTCGCAAGAACACAAATCTAAAAGTGAGCATTTTAAAAATTAACTATTCCTCCAAGTTTTCATTTCTTTAGTTTTGTTAGCTTTTAAAGGCACAGACAGAAGCATGAACAAAACTGTTTCGATAAAATAATGTATCTATTATTACCCAATACTATTTGATTGAAACAGTAGATATCGTTGTCTGTGAGTCGATGAGTCGCTTTATAAGTTTAAACAAGTTTTGCTTGTAGTACTGCATTACCTTTTAAACTAGTCGAGCATGTCGCTTAAATCGATATCGTGCTGGTGTTAAGTCGGTTGGAGCGATCGGTTGGGCCACATCGGCTTTGTCCTGATGTCTAAGGTAATTCTGAGCCTGCTGTGTCCGCTGTACATACTTCGATTGGAGTTCAAGTCGAAGGAAGAGCTGCAGCTGATGCCGCAGACGGAAGAAGAACATCTCGAGAATGAGAGTGTCCAAGACGACAGGAGTATCAAAGACCCCACAGACGCCGAGGTAAGTACTCTAGATGCATTTCATAATCAATACATTATCGTATGAATCTATTTTTATTGCAAATTTTACGTTAAATAACGCAGGGATTTTATGTATCATATTGTACATAAACTTCTACTAATGTATACTAATTGACTATGTGACTTAAGCATTGTGGTTATCGGTTCAGTTTCATAAGCTTTATAACCTCAACGTATACCGTACTGAATGTTAAACCATCAATAATGTGTCCATCTGGCTAAGCTTAATATTCATGTGTTGCCAATGTAATCGTGTAATTTAAAAAATAACTAATCAATCACTTAGGTGGGCCACGTCAAAAGGCGTACGCTCTCTATAAAGAAGATAATGCCTCCCGGCCAGCAGAGTAAAAGCAACAAGGTAGCGAGCTTCGGTCGCATTTCGGCACTCCCGTAGAAGGCTCCCGTCTCGCAATTCGTGTCTTGGGCCCTGCATCTTTACGCTCGTCTTTATAGACCTTTCGACGCCTTTACGCCTCACCTTGAATTTCATTGTCGCGTTTCACGAGCTTCGCGCGCTCTCTGCGCGTTCTCCGATAACTTTATCAACATAAAAGAAAATCATGATTCGCAACATTTCTTTTGTCGTCCGACAATCGAATTTTCGCGTGGAAGGTGAGACGTAAAATTACAATTCGCTTGAAGCTCAATGTACCGTGATGCCGGACAACATAATGTGCCGTGTCGTGATTGTTCGTTTGCGCGTGTTCACTCCAGCTGTGTGTTCTTGCTGTTTGACTTACTTAGATACTTAACTATATTATGATTGAATTTGAAGCTTGCTGAATATTTTGCTGTAGCATATCTAAACTTCTGCCAACGTTTTAATACGAATAAAAAACAGCATTCCGATATTTAATTTGATATATTGACAATTTTTCAATATAAATTTTATTATATCAATAGTTTTGTAACAAAAACAATTTTTATAAGACGAAATCAAACTTTGTGATTGTTTGTGCTTACATTAACATTTCATTTCATGAAAAAGATAAAACGATACAATAGGAAAGATCCACGATCCCCAAAATACTTAAAGAAATTGCTTAAAGTCGGATATATTTTTAAAAGAAACAAAAGTCTTTTATTAGTAAATTTTATGATATATTTTGTTGTCCAGTCGCAAAGACATATCACATTTTCTCCAGATTTTATATTAAATTGGGGAGACAAGACCTAAAGCTCTCTCGTCGTCAGCACTGGGGCCCCTAACAGCCGCTGATATAGTGCAGTTAGGATGCCCAGGAACAACGGCCTAAGGCAGGCTCTTTGAGTTCCAGGGCTCGTGCGCGCCCGCAGACCGGGTTCAAACCCGGTATTTTCTGATTTGAATGGAAGGCCTCGCCCCTCCGTCCTTACCGTTCATGGAGATAGTTTAAACTAGACAGAAAAAACTAAAAGTGACTTTATATCATTTTTCCTGCGCTCAAAATAAGTTTAATGATAATTATCAGTGATCTATGTAATTTTATTATCACTGAAAATTCCTGGCAGATAGAAAGGTATACATACATGTACCCTAATAAAATATGTACCCTATACCAATATACACTCATATATGCAGGATCTTCTTTTCATAGAAATAAAAAGAAATTATGCTTACTCTTCGTACTTAAAATTATGCTGCCTTATCTTAAATATTTGGTATTTCATATCAAATACCGCCTATTAAAAGTTTTTTTTTTAAGCTGTAAATAAACATAATTCTGAATTAGACCTATTTCTTGTACAAGTATAATCAATATAACGCTTATAAATAGATTCCACATATATATGCAATTATAAAGCGCATCGTATTTTCATTCTAGGTAATTTGTTTATTAGAATGTCGCTATCTTCGACTAGATGGCACAGGTTCAATGTAGTAAGACGAGTTCAGTTATAAATAGAAATCTAATATCTTTTCTTTAACAAGTATTTTTTATGTATATAAAAAAGCAAGTGCTGGGAATTGAGAATTCAATAAATAGTGACGTTGGAAAGTAATTGTATCAATTATGCAACACATTCACTTAATTTATGTAATCTGTAAATAAAAAGATACAGTAATAACAGACACATAATCGATCATCTCACTCGGCGGCTGTGCTGAATAGACCGACCGAAGTCAGGCCATTTCAAATCAATTCAAACTTTCTAGATTCTGTCTTTATAAGCGTGATTACGCTTTAACATATGGGCACGTGTTCCATCGTAGTTTATGTTTTATCTTATGGATCTTCCCTATTATACTCATTATTAAATAAAGTAAAATGCTTGTACAATCTCTGTTTGTCGCTATATTATTTTAAAATTTGCACTATTATCTATAACGTATCATTTAAATCGATATTGTCGCCAAGTACTTTTTGTAATTGATATGAAGTAAATACTTTAGGTAAGTTACAATACCTTAAGCTAAATGACTACTGCAAACGAGGCCTGTAGTGTGACGGGATGCGCCTTCCACTCCCGTGCTCCGCTTGTTACCGCTCCTTAAAAAACACGTCGTACCTTTTCCTTTTTATTAACGTTCTTATATTGGTGTGTCGTATTCAATTTATGCTCTATCTTCACCGGCTCTTAAAATTTTGCACTTCTACGTCTCTGATCAAACTCAGCTAACTGAAACTCTGTTTGTACTATTTTGTTTGTACTATCCTTTATCTTTCTGAGGTTTTGAACACGTCTTGTAACGCGTACATAATTTTGTTGGTACTCAAGCAGGCGTTGATTGGCTCAGGGGCCGAATGCGAGACCCGTGTCGATCAGAACGGAAAAGTGGGGAAAATAGGTTGGGAAGCCATGTACAGGGAGGTGCCGGAGCACCACCCGCCTGAGGACAAGCGCATGAGGCCTCTACGCCTCCGCAAAAAGATATACGAGTTCTTCACGGCGCCCATCACCAAATTCTGGGCCGACTCGGTGAGTGGCTATCGCTGTTATATCATTATTAATGTAAATTTCTATAAAATTGTAATTTATCATATATGTGTCTATTTGTAGTATCGTTATCCTTTCTGATTAGGAAGCATAAAGTCTCATTTTCTAAATTAATTTTGTTTGTATCAACTACACACAAAAATTCATCAAAGAACATTATAAGAATATGTTATGATCACCGATCGATAGAAAATAATGGTCAATGAACGATCACAAACACTGTTAGAACCTTGAGACGCAGCAACGTCTGCACTCGCGCGGCCACACACTGCGGTCGTATGTTCCATTTGCGTAACGCGGCGGCTAAGCCGTACTGTTTAGTAATAAAAACGTTAGAGTGCCCCCTTTAGCTTTATATACTCAATGAGGAGTTGCTGAAGAGTTGCGAATATAGCTTTTAAAATAAAGCAATATAGTAAAATACGACAGGAAAAGTGATATGATTGCCGTACATAAGCAATAAGCATGCATTGCCATAACATGACGCATACGCTCACGTACGTGTGACGATCCGTATAACGATCATAACGAATTATGATTGTTTTATCACCCATAAGGGGCGAGTTATCCCCGATACTTACGTTTATTGAAGAATGTATAATATTAAGACACAATTGCATTAACGACTTAATAAATAATCTCTCATGATAACAGATATGACTCCTTTCTCTATTACAATTTCATAGTTGTTGCCTTAATTCGAGTGCACCCACCCTTAAATCTAATTAAATTCCATAGACAGCACTCAGAGGGCTGTGAATGTGAGGTCTGTTTCGTTCGCAGATAGCGTACATCGTGTTCCTGCTGATGTTCACGTACACGGTATTAGTCAAGATGGAGGCCGTGCCGTCGTGGCCCGAGATATATTCTATATGTTATATACTGACCTTTCTATGCGAGAAGATAAGGGAAATCATTACGTCCGAACCGGTCGCTATTAGGTGAGTTGCGTTGTGCCGACGAGATATTAATGTTGACATGGGAAATTCGTTGTATTACTGGCAGAATTCGTAATGATGTGGTCGGGAGTACGACCGGCCGCAGGCCCAGGACGGGATGAAAAGGGGACCCTCATAAAAGAACGGGTATTATTGACTCCCATTCAAAAACTGGCTTAGTATTTGTGCGCGAGGATTATGCGAGTAGTTAGGTGTTTCAATTAGTATTGAGGAGATTTCGGGTTCGAGAATAAAATTTAAATTGAAAGTGGATCAAAAATCCACGAGAATAGAATAAATACTTTTAATTGTTTGAAATAATATTAAAATCTCCGTATTAGATCGATTAGGAAAAGTGATTTTAAATTATCAATGATCTATTTGTCTTTGGCAAAGATATGTTCATCACCTGGCGAACGCACTTACACACCCAAAATTGATTAAGTATTTGGTACACCTAATTGTAATTTATTTGACTTTATATTTTTTTGGCCTTTTTTGTAGTTGTTTATATTTTAAATAGAAAAGTGTTATCTGCTCTACGATTAACTGTGTAAGGCGCTGCTTGACACTGATAACACTTTATTTAGTACTGACTTTTAAAGTGACTGTTAGATACTTCTGATACCACAGCCGGTATATTTGACCATGTATAACTCGATATTCCTATTTCAGCCATAAGTTCAGTGTGTGGGCGTGGAATATGTGGAACACGTGCGATGCCGGCTTCATAATATTCTTCCTGGTGGGGCTGTCGCTGCGCCTGCGCGTCGGCTCCATGGACGTGGGCCGCGTTATCTACTGTGTCGACATTATTTATTGGTATCTGCGGATACTCAACATTCTAGGAGTTAATAAGTATTTAGGTGAGACCATCAAACCTGAAATGTCATTTTTGCTTCAAAAATGAGATAAAACAGTACTAACAGCGCTGTTCGGAGATTTTTTTTCATATGTAAGTACTTTTTAGTAGATCGTGTCTTAAATAAACAACATATTTTTACGGTGAGAATCAGATTTTGAGCGAAGAACGGAGAGTCGAATCCGGAGCTCGGCTTAGGATTTAATATATCACGCACGTATTGAGAAAATATCTCTGTGGCTGAGTAATACAATCTACTTTTCATTTCTCTCTATGAGAATACGAATGA
Organism: Eumeta japonica; assembly: GCA_005406025.1. Classification (NCBI taxonomy): domain Eukaryota; kingdom Metazoa; phylum Arthropoda; class Insecta; order Lepidoptera; family Psychidae; genus Eumeta; species Eumeta japonica. Next base: position 1,381 of record BGZK01001535.1, on the reverse strand, counting down.
AGAGCTGCTTTGAGATACAACTCAAAAATATATTTTTATTAAATCGTCTTAAGACGTCATAACAGACAAACTAACAATAAATTAAAAATTTGAAGTGACCTTGCGCAGTTTACACGAGTCCGGCTGGCGCTACACTCTCGTCGTCCCCAACCAGACTACAGCCCGCACTCCCCTCACATGGCTACGCTCCCTTCGATGTATCAGAACTTGTCCTTCTTAATTATTGCGACTGGCTGAAGGTTGAGCGAATGATGATGATGATGGCGATGTACACTTGGCATCATTTGCGATTACAACGTGAATGCTTTATACGCAGAGTGAAGAACGAGAACGTACAGTTGGCGTGTTCTTCATTTTTGTTTGTACGGCGCTACCCGATGCCGGCCTGTAACTTTTTTCATAAAATATTTTCGTTCAATATCGTGCGAAGCACTGAACAATGATACGCATATATTAAACTCTCTTGGAGAAAATGCCACTTATTGCTCGCACTTATTTGAACATACCACCCTTTTTCGAATAAATAAAATAAGAAAACTTATTTAACGTTATACTGAAAAGACCTCATTTTTCATAAGGATATTATTTTGAAAATTACAAATATTTTTGTGTATAATACAAACTTAAGATGCATTCCATATTCCATAAAAATGGAAAATTGCGTCGAAACAACGGCATCGTTATCTAAAATATCTGTGTTCTTATTTTCAAAGTAATATTTTAATTTTTCTTAACCAGAACCATTATTACATACATGAAACCGGCTTATACCAAAATACCGTTTGTAGTTGTAATTTCAGAAATAAATTATCATTTTAAAAATCTACCAACTATAATTTATGGGGCAGGTCCGTTAGTGACGATGATGGGTAAGATGGTGAAGAACATGATATACTTCGTGGTGCTGTTGCTGGTGGTGCTGATGTCGTTCGGGGTGGCGCGGCAGGCGATCTTGCATCCGAACATGGACGCCACTTGGTATTTAATTAGGGAGGTAGGTAAAGTTTTTTCTCACAGTTTCTTACAGTGGATAGAGATTCCATATCTACTTTGATGGAAACGTAAATTATAAAAATTTATTTGGTACTTAAATCTCTTCCACTGCATGACTAAACACGATACTTATTTTACGAACTAGAATATAGACCGATTTACCAAACGTAGTAAGTCTCTTATTTTTTAAAGTTTCAAAATTAGTCAGGGGACCCTAAAATGCAGGCTCCTCCATTCGGCTCTCCGTACAATCATCTGCCCTACTTTTTAAGTCGTTATAAGTAGACGATTAAAAATTTCACCAAACAACTGTTCTTATGGCTGATATCATAACAAATAATAATGAAAATACAAAACGTTATAAATAGCGACATGTTTTTTTTCGGTA